>JABFPJ010003884.1:0-15010 GCA_022817425.1 Gryon sp. ZL-2020
TTTTTTTGAAATTTGTTATTTACTTTTATGCTTATTAAATTTACATCAATAAATGAACTTAAAAAAACACAAGAAAATGTTGTACATAAATAAAATACGCTGAATAAGCAAATTTTACTCTTCATTTGAGATGTCTTGAAATGCAATCTTTTTTCAATGCTTAAGGAAATCATGTGGCATTATCGGAATCCAATAATTTCATTAGAAAGTGAAATTGCATTTGAACATTGGTTTTAGCAGCTTGACGAGATATTTTATGGCGAATATTTTTAGCTTGTTTTGCGACTAATTAATGTTGAATAAATAAATTATTTATTTCTTATTTGCAACATTTTAAACGGATTCTTTTTGAAGATTTTTTTTCTTTTTTTTTTTTAATAAAAGTTAAATACAATTTTTTGAAATTAATTTTGATTTGAAATAAACGTTAATTTGATGTTGTATTGTATTATCTGATGCGAAAAAAGTAATTCCCATTAACAGAGATATAAGATTAATCGATATTTCGACACATTGGACAGCGGAAATGTTTTTGTCACGCGATGAAGTGACTGTCAAAAAGTTTCATTTATGATTTGATATTGAATTACGAAAAAGTGAGTCGTCCTTTTTTTGATAAGAAATAGATAAAGTAAAAAAGTAATAATAATTACAATAATAATAATAATAAAATATTCTACATTTTATTCATTACTTTTTAATTATTCAACGTTAAATGTGTTATTTTTTAGGCAAACGTTTTTTAAAGATTATTTAAACGTCATTTCAACATCATAAATAATTTATTTTTTGAATTTTGTTTATAATTTTGAAGAAACGTTGATTTAACGTTCATTAAACCTTGTTTGAACCTTAAATCAACTTAATCTAAATATAAGAAATACGACATCAAAACAACGTTCAAAGAACGTTGAAACAACGTAAATCATTAAAAAAAAGTTTCTTTTTATTCATTACTTTTTAATTACTTAATTAGTTACTAAATAGTTAATTAGTTAGCTTAGCTATACAAACTAAAAATGACTAATAAAAAAATGAAAAATATTATAAAATATAAAATAATAAATAAATATATAAATGTATATTATTTTATAAAAAAGATTATAAAATATAAATGAAAAATGGTCCGTTTGAAAAATAAATTATTCAAAAATATTAGACATCATCGACTGTATTTCAATACGATCGCAAAGGTGATCAATTTTTTATTGCATAATTTTACGCTCAGTAAAGATAAATTATGACCCATAATAAAAAAAACGCTCATAAAAAAGTACATTGTAAAAAGTACATACTTTTAGCCAGTTAAACTAAGCTACATACACAACATCATATTTTTGTAATTTGACGATTTATGATTCAGATATTTTATTTTATACTAAATTAATTGCTAAAAGTAAAAAAAATAGATTTGAATTTATTTTTAATTTTTAAAATTTGAATTTTAAATATCACGCCAAAATATTTTAATAATTTAATATTTATTTTTTCCTGTTTGAAATTTCAATTTCAATTACCGCGCCGATATATTTGAATCATTTAATATAATTTTTTTTTATTATTTAAACTTTTAATTTTAAATAGCGCGCCAAAATACTTGAATATTAAAGTGGGAGTATATATATACAGTATCATAAAATGATTTTTATTCAAATAAAACTATATTAATAGGTATGGCAAAAATAATTTATTGATACTTTTTATATGAAGTATGTGTATATATACTTTATAGATACTTTATAAATAAATAAGATATGTGATGAAGTATTTATAGATTGTAACGAGGGATGTTTTGCATTGTAATAGCGTGTAATTTTATATTTTCTCGATAATTACGAAACAATCAATAAAAAAATTGAATTAAAACAAATCAAGGTTTCGATATTGAATTTGAGACAGAAAATGCAATATTATAATATTGAATAAAAGAGATAAAGAAGGCATTCAATTTGTAATTTTTTTTGTAATTTATGATAAATCTGATAAATCACTAATATTTTTAGTAGAATCAAAAATGAATCAATTCTGAATCATTGATGAGTCAATGATAAGTCATTAGTAAAGCAATTATGAATTAATTTTGAGTTAATATTAGATGAACAGTATGATTCTATTTTAAACATGATTTTGAATCAATTTTAAGTCAATAATGAATTCATTTTTACTCAATTTTAAGTCAACAATTAATCAGTGTTGAGTCAATTTTTAGTCAATTTTAAGTCAACAGTGAATCAATGTTGAGTCAATTATAAATCAATATTAATTTAGTAGTATGGTTTAATGTTCAACATAATTTTGAGTCAATCTTAAATCAGTTTAAAATCAATTTTGAGTCAATAATAAGTGATTGGAAGAATAAATTTTAACTGAATTCTGAGTCAAATTTAAGTCATTAATAATCCTATTCTAAATTCACCCAAAAAACTATATAAAAATATGAAAATCTTTGATTATAGAAAAAAAAATCATCATCAAAAACGCCTTCGTCAAAGCTGGCAAAGTTTACAGCTTGCATTGCCACAATGGATGACGACGAGCAGGATGACTTTCACTGTGGCGGCAGTGACGCCGAGGCGGAGATCGACGACTACACCGACTCCGAGGACTCGCCCTACGTCGTCTATCAATCGTCCGAGAAACTGTTCGATACCGAACAGCCGCTGTGGAAAAAGTTGAGCTTCCTTTTAACGTTGACCTCCGTCATTTTGTCAACGACGGTTTTAATCATCAGCTATCCGCTGTATCTTGACAGTATCAGTGTTGTCTCAAATGCTTACACAGGTAAAAAAAGTAGAGTCGAAAACTTTTTCACGACGTTTTTTTTTTTTTTTGTTGTATATCAAACAGACTGTTAGAGTTGAAAGTTCAAAAGTACGATAATTTAACGAGAGGTAAAAGCTAATGATTGAATTTAATTAATTAAACCAACAAACCTCGAAAAACAAACGTTGTCCTTTTATTTGTCTTTTTTTTCTGTCGTACAAAGTTTTCGGTGTAGGAATGAATGTAAATTTGGAATTGCACTTTTCTAATGAAAATAATACATATATTTTTCATTTAAAAAATATTTAAAATAATACAGTGCTTTTCATAAATGGGATTAGGGCAGAAAAAGCATTTTATCACCCGAGGGCAGAAATGTGGTCTTTTTCACCCTAGGCCAGAAAAGTAGTTTCTTCCTCCCTAGGGCAGAAAAGTAGTCTTTTCCGCTCTAGGGCATAAAAGTGGTCTTTTTCACCCTAGGACAGAAATGTGATATCCTCCTCCCTAGGGCAGAAAAGTAGTTTTTTCCACTCTAGGGCAGAAATGTGGTCTTTTCCACCCTACAGTAATGTGTTTTTCTGCTCTTATTCCAAGTATAAAAATGTTTGTTTTTTTTCATTAAAGGATTGCTGTTTACGGCATTTGGATCCGTATGTTTACTCGCAATTATATACTTTTTTGCGGAAAGAATTTCACCTTCACCGGAAATGGTTCCTAATAGCCTGAAAGTTCGCATACCAAGTTTCTCGCTAATAAAAATAAGCTCGACATACGCATTAGCCGGCATTCTTGTTACACTCTCCTTGGATCACAATCGAGTTCTGTGTCACCTACAGGACCCAATTAAGGGCATTATTTTGGTCTTCTCTCTGGTTTATTATTTCTTCTTTTGTCGCAAAAGTAAGTTTTTCAATATTTTTTGCATAAGAATATATTGGAAAATGGATAGTCAATTTTACTATTCGGATAGTTAATTTGATAATCTAATTATTAAATGTATTTTGTGCAATTTATGATTTTCTTTTATGTATTAAAAAAATTGATTGCATAAAATTTTTATAGTGATGAGCCTACAGCGTATATTCTCGAGCACAACCATTATAGTTGGTCTCTTCATTAGCGTCGACTATGGACTTTGCGATGAATTTCGTTGCAGAGGCCGAGAAGTCTCGGCTCATAATATTGCCGTCAAAGGCACGTGGGGGATCAAAGCGATATGGACTTTCGTCTATGTTGGGGCACTCGCCGCTTACTCTATTTATTTTACCTTACTCGAACATCATTACACTACCGAAGTACGTATATTCATGTAACATTCAAATTTCTGCGACGAGAAACAAATATTTTACAAAAACTTTCTTTAAGAAATATTTTTTTAGGTTTTTATTTGTCCAGAAAAAAATTATTTCGAGACTTTATCGTTGCGTTTTACTATTTTTATGAACGTATCCTAACCTACAAATGAGGTTAATAATTAATTAGTAATACAATTACAGAAATTATTATTGATTGTAATATTTATTTTTGCAGCAACAAAGTATCTGCTCCCTTTTGTCTACGCAACAAAACACCTTTTTATACACGGTGTCGCGGTTAGTGTCATCACGTGACATACGTCGACGTGGTGGGGAGGAAGAGGGCGGCAGGTTATTACACGTAACGGATCCCGATCCAACGATCAAGTCAAAAACTTATCCCAAGCCACCGATTTTACGTACACTTTTGCATGTACATTGTATAACCTTACTTATCATTTTTGCGATGTCTTGGATAGACACGGTCGATGGAATAGGAAGAGTAAGTTTGAAGTTAACAAAATCAAACAATTTTGATAAGACATGCGAGACACTACCATGTCTCTTGATATACATATAATATACATAATAATATTCATTGTAATTTTGGTTATAGGGTTTAACACCAGCAAAATTGTATCAGACAGTAAAACATGGCTTGCTTTGTCACTTAAAAGCCAGCGACCCGTGTACAAATGTTTTTGGCCACGCGTGGATATTTCTTCTGTCGTATGTCGTCTTTGCGATATCAATGTTGAACTTTCTGTCGATGAGTGAGAGTGCAGTTTTCACTGTTGCTACCGCGACAGTTTCCTTGCCGCTCGCAGGTATCTGGTGGAGCATTTATCGTATGGACGTTAGTAACACCGGAGGTAAGCTAATAATTAAAAATTTATGTTTACGTTTACATCAACTACTTGTTCTATAATGTATGTTCTCGATCATTTAGAAAAAATAGTCAAAAAGAAATTTTTTGAAAACGATACTCTCATTAGCTCGCACTGTCACGTGGTACGTTATACTGAACTAATTTTCATGGTTTAAGACTTTGCTTGACCAGAGTTTTGAATGCTGTTGTTACTTTTACGTTTAATACAATGTCATTAATGTTGAAAGCAATAGACGCACCGGGTATTTCTTGGTTTCTCAACAAATACTTGATCTGATGATTCATTTTCCTCATTTGTGTTCTGTTTTTCAACTGGAAAATAGTCGAGGAAAGTCAATAACATTGGATCGCTTGTTATTTCACAATTTGCATGCTTAACTTTAGGGTTGCAGAAATTATTTATTAATAAAGTTATAAACGAGGATTTAAACTGAGATGGCGTTGGATTATTTAATCTAGCTCCGTGACTTCGGATTTAGCCAAACAAATTTTCCAGCGGATCTTTTTTACTTTTTTTTTTTTTTTTTTTTATCGATTATACACAGAATCACACCAATTTTGCTTATAACGTATATCTAATAATTTAAAACTGTCAATAAACACATTACATCAAAATTTAAATGTGCGCAACATAACACGTATTAATGTGCTGCCACCTACATTGGTCCGGCAGTCTTGGAACTAAAATTCCGTAGCCACATTTTGGTGAAGTCTGAACCCCCTGATAATCCGAAAAATTTGTATAGCAAAATAAAATAACACGTTCAAATCCTATAAAACCATGTTTTTTGGTTCCGTGCCCTATTCGAGTGTCGTCGATTCTGCCTGAATGAGTTAAACTAAATCCAATGCCTGAAAATAAAATGTTAATAACATTAGTTTACTTATATTAATTTACTAATTTTACATTTGTATTATCATGTATTTATTTATTATTTTAAAAAATATTCACCTCTACTTGTCACCTTTAACTACTAAATGTTAAATATTCTCTGAATCCCTGCATCTAATTTCAGCAATGTTAATATGGTCTCCTGGTGTGACCGGGGAACTTATTTGTGCACTTCTGGGTCTTCCTGTGGTTATCCTGGGTCTGGGTTTGTTAATAAAATCCCATTTCAAGGATACCCAACCGCCTAGTATTACTCAACAGCCTATCGATGTACATCAAGAATCTTGCCAAAGATGAATCAATGTTTCACGTTATTCGCATCTTAATGAGAATAGATGATTACTTTCGTAAATGCTCCACATTTTTTCAATACGAAACAAGCTGTTGCCAGTTAAAGTAAATATATATTTTTTTAGACGTTTCTCTTCTCTGATATTCATATTACTGCGTACACTGTAACATTTTGTAATGAGCATTTACCAGCATTTTCTTTCCGAAACTTCGTTCTTAATATTAGGTACGTATGCTGTCTTATCATATTTTAATGATTCAGTAATTTTAAATAACCTTCCGAAGTCCTTCTTTTAAGTTAGATTTTGAGGGAAATGTATCCTAAAGGAACGAATATTTTAATTAATTTTTAATATTCACATTTTCAGGTTAATATTTTATTATTTGATATAACAAAGTACTAACTTAATATTTAATAAGTACCATATAAACTTGATACTAACCTTTTTTGTTAATATTATCCTGATCGCCATCATTATATAAATTTTATGTAAAAACAACTTTGAAATTGATATTTGTAATGTTAAACAGCATTCCTCAAAGAAGTTGGTAAAAGATTTCAATTAAATAAAAAAAATTATGTAAGCAATTATTTTTTAGATAAATTTAATGTAAATCCTTTAAATATATGCTGACTATCAGGGCAATATAAAAAAAAAGTTAAATCAACACAAAGTCACCAATGACGAAATACAAACCACTGCACTATTTTTAGAATCTGATTTATTTTGTAAATATATTGTTGTTGGATTTTAACTTGAATTCATTGTTTAACATGAAACTTCTCGTTCCTCATTAGCCAAATTTACCGAGTCGATACATCACTAAAACATGGAAGTCTTTTAAACGTTTCCTAAGCAGTGCCAATGAGAAACAGTGTAAACGTCCGATATAAACAAAAACAAATGCAGATGCCATGCGCGTTATTGCCTGTTTATATTTTATTTTGATATCAAGATATTTTATATTTTTCGGCAAAACATTTCATTGCCAGACTTTTTATTAGGTAAACAAAAAACCAAACAAGCGACTCAGAATTAATATTACGATATGTAAAATAATATAAACAAATGTGTACTTTTGTAGATTAAGAAGCAAAAATTACATTTTTATTATTTTACTTAAATAATGATTAAATATATGATAAACAAAATGGTATGTAAAACGCAATTTTGCGTTTTTTTACTTTTTTTTATATTATTTAAACATTTACTTATCAACTGAAATATTACAACGAATATTAATGTTTACTATAGCATATGTTCCAACTATGTAAATTTAATATTTTGTGAATTTATAAAATATGTTATATCTCATGAAATGACAAATTTAAACTAAATATAAAAGAGAGTAAACTCTCGGTCTTTTTATCTGTCCTTGTTTCTCTGTAAGTTTGAGATTGCCATGATTCTTTTTGTATTTACATACCATTAGATGACGCGAAGATACATAAAAGTGAATAATATATTGAATAATGTGGATGGAAATTTTTTTGTACGATCTAACATTTCCATAAGAGTTAAAAAAATAAGAGTACATACACACACAAAAAACGTATATTTAAATTGAAATCGTTGAAATAAAAATGTTGATCAATTAGAATAAAAAGATGAAAAACAAATATAACGGTTCATTTATTTTGCGAACAAATTTTAATTTGAATACTTATTTGTCTGATGAAAATATATTATTTACGATTAATGAATACGTATAAAAATATTTCTTTCCACTTTTTATGACATTTTTTTTCTTTGAAAAATATCTTTGTAAAAATAATGATAAAACTAAATCAAAAAATAAAGAAAAAAACGTCTTAATGTCTAAAAGTAGAATTAAATCAAAATTAAAAACGACGTGATTTTAAAAATCTAAGTACGTCGTTTTGTATATTATTTATTAATTAATGAAGAGCCCCTTTGGGGTAAGAGTACAATATTTATTTTACATTATTATGTACTTGGCTAAAGACACTCAACTGCGTCCTGCAGTAATAGTTTGTAAAGTAAAATGTAAACTATTTTATGGAAAGATAAACATTAATGTTATGTTAAGTGAATTTGCAAGTTAAGTTTGCAATTATTGAAAAAGGCACTTTTGAAGGTTAATAAAACAAAGGTATAATTCATTTATCTTAATGAAAAAGCTTATTTACGTAATATCGAAGATGAAAGAAAGGTTTTAAAATGGCGCAAAAAAACTGCCAGATGGCGCTGATTCTTATTTAAATAATTTGTTTAGGTTAAATTTTTTTAGGTTATAACTTTTTAGGTTATACTTTTTTAGGTTATAATTTTTAGATTATACTTTTTTAGGTTATATCTTTTTAGATTATACTTTTTTAGGTTATAATTGTTTTAGGTTAAGTTTCGAGAGATTTGCATTTTTTATAAATAAATGTGTTTATTCTTATCGCTGGGGTTCTTCAAATAAAAATAAAAAAAACAGTGCTCATTGTCCAGAAAGTAGTTATTAGCAAAAAAAAAGTAATATTAACTTTAGACTGTAGTTGAAACTAAAATATTGAAGCTAGTTATTTATGGAAGAGTACTATAAATTGTTGGGATTCTAATATGTTAATCAAATGCTATTACAAAAGCCAAACGTCCACGTTTTTATACACGAAAAGCTATAATAAAAAATGACGTAATAAAAATAACGTAACATTTGTATAAAATCGTGTAATACAATAAACAAATTGTCTCGCTGAAATATAATTAATAATAGTGTATAACAGATACATTATGTATTATAAACTTGTAATTGTATGCCGTAAAGTGTAAAACAATATTTTTTAATTACGCGAAAATAGTTGATATGGCATCAGTAAATGAAAAACAGTTAAAATTAAAAACATTTTTATTAAACAAACATTAATCGCATGCTCTATCTTGAATCTTTAATAAATGCTGGCAGCACTGGAAATAAAGTGGGACGCCATCTATGCTGAATGTTGGCAACACTGTAAGTAAAGTGGGACGCCATTTATAATAACTGTTGGCAACACTGGAAATAAAGTGGGACGCCATAATATAATACAGTTTTTAGTTTTTATTAACAGAAGTCTTCCCTAATCAGAAGAATTATAATTTTATTTAACTTATATAATTATATTTAACTGTTTTTCATTTATTGGAACATTTCTATAACATTTTACTTATTTATTTTACAACGCAAAAATTAATTGTGCCAACAAATGATGTTACGAAGTTTACATTCAATTGTTTTAATATGTATATATTTTATATACTGGTGGTAAAATAATACAAAACTAAATAAATTAATCGTATAAATTAAAATGAAGGCGAAAAATATTCTAACGATTTATAGAGTGATAAAGATAATAACATTAAACCAATAAAGAAATGACACGGTACTTTAAATTTTAATATTAAATTCAAACAAACGTCAACGTTAGTCACAAAAATCAAGATGGCGGAATGTGAGGTTAACAATAAAAACTTAAGATGGCGGAGTTTAAGGATTACAAAATGCAAAATTAAAATGGCGGAATTTGAGGTTAAAAATGAAAAATTAAGATGGTGAAAAACAATATATGAACACTATCTCTGAATAAAACACAAAAATAATGATTCTAATGAGCAAGTTGGTAAGACTGATTTTTAGATAAAATTTAAGGGAATGAAATAAAATCAAAAAATTAAAAGAAATGTAGTCTTAGATGACAGATTTGAAAAATTTGTACTTTTCAATATCTTTTATACGCTGTTTTCAATTTTTACCAATTCTGTTAAATAATAATAATTTAATAAAATATAAAAATTTGTATTTTCTATTACATTAAACAATTGTTTAATTTGTAAAATAACGTAACGGTGTTTGTATTTAAAGTATCGTGTTGAAATAATGTCCTATGAATGTGTGATACCAATTCAAAACACAACAAAAAATGTTTCAATTGTTGTAAGATAGGTGGCTCTGTTTGTGATTTCAAAAAGTGGTGGGGATACATGACGTAATATACGAAAAAAGTAATTAAAAAATTAACAATTTTTAATAATCACAAACAAAGGCAGTCGATCTTTATTAAAAATGTAAAATTAAGTGTCAGAATAAGTATATGATAGAAACACTGTAGATTAACAGATGTTATTTAGTTAGAAACAAAAGTTGCGAAGATATAAGTTCTTTCTCCAATTTTATCTACGTTAAACACAAAAATTTAATCATTTTTCCTTTTCAACTTATTTTTTATCAACTTATAATTTTCAGCGATATATATTTAATATTAATGTTAATTGATGTCTTCTGAAGTCCAACTTTGTATGAAATAAATGTCCAATATTATTATTAATTATTTAATTAAATATGTTTTTCTTTTTAACTTTTTTGAATTTGAAAATGAAAATTAAAATATAACATGGAAAAAGCAACTAATCATCTTGTGAATATGCTCAATGTATTATAATGTGTATTTATTTATTGAGTATTGTGTATGTCTTTAGAAAAGTAATTCATGTATACGATAAGATCGAATGTAAGTAAAATACAAATAAAAAAGAAACACTTTGTTTTACGAAAAATGAACAGTTCTTTTCTCATTTTCATTTCATTATTCATAATGACTACTCAATTTTTCATTTTTAAAATTATATTTTAATATTTTTTCGCTTCAATTTTATGCTTTTATCATATAATATTAAATTTAAAAAATTAACTTTTTTAACTTAAACTATTTAAACTGGAATTAAAACTCGAATTTTTTGACGAAAAATGTTTCAACAAAAATTAGAATATTATTATACGTGTTAATTAAAAATTAGAATAATAAATATATAATAATTATAATTAAAATTTTACTTATTGCATAAAACTAAATACATTCGAATGTAATATTAATAAACTATTTCTTTATATATATTATATCTAATAAACTTTTAATTAAAAATCAGTCTTCTTATCAAATAAACATAAATTAACTTAAATTACTATACATAAATACAATTCGCAGTTATTTCACAAACAAATATTTTTTTAACTTTTAATTTTCCTTAAACAATTATGTTTCATCGTTGCATCGCTCGGACTTGTTCCGTGACTTCCTCGAGCTTTGCCGAACTTTGTTCAATCGAGTCGTACTGTTTCTTCAAGTTACTCGAAATCTTCTGCAATTTTTTCAAATTTGCTTCCGCATTCTTAATCGCGTGTTCCTGTTGGACGAAATTTTTCGCCGAATGCATTAAAATCTGAAATCAAAAAATTGTTGGTACAAAATTATAGAAAATAAACAAAGATAAAATTAAAGATCAAGTTACCTCGTTAGTTCTCGAGCCATGTTGAATTTGTCTGGCCAAAGAAGCAATAATATTGACGTTAACTTTAACTCTGTCAGCTAACCTCATTTTTGAATCAACAAATAAACTTCTGGCACTTGTGCTGGATGCCGATGCCATTATATATGTTTTATATATAATATATATAGATCTTTATGATTTTGTATATAAGAAAAAAGAAAAATCCTTCAATTTTCAACTTAAACAAATTTCGTAAATAAATGTCAAATCCCACATCATTTGACAGTTGTACACAAAACTTCTCTTGATCGGTCGATAATGTTATAATCTACATTATCGACAAAAATCAATTTTCATTAAAAATACTTGTATACAAAATAATGATTAAATCATTATTTTTGTATTTTATTCTTACTTACTAAAATATTTGAAATTGAATAATAACTGTTAAATCATTTTGTATTATTTTATATTTTTTTTAGTTTTTATTTTCATTTTTTTTTATTAAAAATCATACAACATCAACTAATGCATGTTTCGCGAAATGTTAATTAAATTACAGCAAAACAAAGGGCGATTCTATAAAATAAATTTGAAAATAAAAAATATCAAGGTATAATTATTATCACATAATAATTCAAAAGTTAAGTGCGCAAATACCTTATTTGACAATCATTGAATTTCATTATAATAAATTATCGTGTGTTTAATTCAATTCAAAATTATAATTCATACGTGAAGTTTAAGGGAAAGAAAAAAAAAGAACCTTAAAACTTAAGACAAATATGTGTTTCTGCGAAACGAGAAACGATTCAAGATTATACTTAATTAATCGGACAAATAACGCGTCTTAAATCAATATTAAGGTGAGATTAATTGAAGATCATGACGGATAAAGGATGTCGTAGTGTCCGGGACGATACAGCAGATGGACACTTGGTGTTGAACCTTCGGGAAAGTCATGAGCAGTGACGTCAGTGCCAGCACCCCGATCCATATAACGAACACGTACGCCGGTTCCAAGCGCAGTGCTCATCGCGATTATATGAATGTGGTCCGATTCTTTATACATTGGTTCTACTTCCTAAAATGTTTATTATTATATAATATAAATTAATAAGTATATAAAATATACATATATCTATTATAATTTAATATTATTTACGAAACGAAAAACATATTGCAAATATATTCTTAATATATAATTTTTATCAAATATTTTACATATTTTAAATATTATATATATATTATATATATAAATATGTATATAATATATGATATTTTTTCTAGAAAAATATATTCTTTTAAAAATATACTTTTCTTTTTAGAAAATTATATTTGTAACTTTTAATATATTCAAAAAGATTTGCAGAAAATCAGCGTAATCATCAAGAAAACACTAACTTGATGACAAAATTCTTTGACCGTGCGGTTTCCTTCGATAAAGTGTTGGTAAAAGTCCGCCTCCCTCTGCAATTGACCAGAAGTGATTAATCTAAGATACACGACGACGTAATCCGAATAGCCCTGTTCGTTGAACAACTTGTGAAGCTCGATTCGGTTCGCCTCGCAGTCTTCGCCACCGACTTTATCGATTACTTCCATAAACTGAAAATCATTCACTGATTAATAATTAATGAAAGAAACATCATTTTTTAAAATATTTTTTACTTGTTAATTCCATTATTTGAACAAAGCAAATTAAGCATTGCTTTTGCTTTGCTTTAAAAATGTTTCTCGAATTATAGAACCAAAATAAATGTATATATATATAATATATATGTGTGTATAAAATAATAATCATAAATTCAATCATTATCAATTTATTACATTAATAATTTTTTTACATAAAAAATGACAAAATAATTATCCAAATGTATACATATATTATATATATTATATATATGTATATTACCGTATCATGAAAATCTTCAACGGTGAATTGTGAAAAACCTAGAGCAACAAGATTGTCTTTACTCTTTTTGGCAAGTTCTTTGAACTTTTCATAGTCTTCTCTATTGTTAATTAACTTCTCCAAATAAGCATAACTAAAAGCTCGGAAAAAACAATTCCCATCGGGTCGCGTTCTTCTTATATAAGCATATTTTTGACCTAAGGTTTTTGCCTTCGACAAATAAATCTCATCCTCCATATACTCATTTTCCAACGCTTTTAACGATTCCTTCTCGCCAATCAAGGCTATTGTTTCTGAAATCTAAACCACAAACACAAAATTATTCAACATTTAAAATAATTACATTTTTAATTTTTTGTTAATTACCAATTTTGCAAAAACAAAAGAACTAAACATTGGAAAGTATCTACTTTTTGTGCGAAAAAGGTTAAGTTTTCATGCAAAATTAGTGAATATTTTTAATAATTTTTTTTGGAAAAAGTAAATTAAAATTAAGTTTGGATTAAGTTGAAATAAAATGAACATTTTAACCTCTTTCTCGATACGTCTTTGTTGTTGTAGAATCAACTCATCCTGATTGATGTCTGCAAAAAGAAAAAAAAATACGTTTGATGTTGTTTGGAGGGACAAATTTTGACAAATGAAAGCGAAGGCTAATGGAAGAGACGAACCTGTACTTTGCTGCTGATTCGGCTTCTCGTCCATATTTCAGCGAATTTTACATCAACTTTGCGAATGAATTGTCTGTCAAATTGAAAATAAAACCTCGTTGCGGCTATATATTGACGAACATTTACACGCTTCTTCGGCTCTCTGTGTGTGCGAAGTCACTGCATGGCTTTTACCGTAGGTTGGCAACTCATTTGCGGAATTTTTGCTAGGGACTTTTTTGCAAGCAAAATGTAAAAAATTTTATTTGTTTTTGGGCATTATTTTCAAGCAAAATGTGAGACTTTTCGGGACTTTTTGCAAGGAAAATGTGAAAATTTTTTTTGAGTTTTGTTAGTTTTTGAGGCTTTTTTGCAAGAAAAATGCAAAAAAAATTTTTTTGTAAGTTTTTTTGAAAAATTTTCTTTTGAATTTTGTTAATTTTTGAAGCTTCTTTGCAAGGAAAATGCAAAATATTGTTTTGGATATTTTTTGGATAGAAAATGTAAAATATATTTGCTTCTTTTTTCGTTAGGAATTTGATGATTACATTTTTGGAAATTTTTTTGGTGGATCAAAATTCCAAACTAAACATTTAAAATTCAAAACTTTAGTTCTCAAAACCTAAAATCAAAATTCACACTTCAAATCTAAAAAAAGATGTTAAAAATTTTTAAATTCAAAAACATAAAAATAAAATAAGTTAAATTAAAACATTTTTTGGTTAAAAAAAAGAATTTTTTAAAAGAAGAATCATCAAAATTCGCCAAATCTTAAAAAGCGCGCGAAAATTTAAATTCGCGCATGCGCGCCGCCATGGTGCGCGCGCACCTCGCATCGCTAACCGTTAAAAGCATCGCGTTTGCTGGCGTTGCAAATTTGCTTAACGTTGTGAAAACGGCGTCATTCTCGCCACACGATCTTCGCGGACTTTTAGGTTAGAAGGTCGTGCCGCTAAAGGAAATTTATCCGCGAAAAAACTTCGCGCCGGTTAAGCGACGCGTCGAAATATCCAAAAAAAAAAGATTTCTTCAAGAAAAAAAAAAAAAAAAAAAAAAAAAAAAA
>JABFPJ010003885.1:0-15007 GCA_022817425.1 Gryon sp. ZL-2020
ACTTTTTGCCGCTAAAATATATTTGAAAATATATTTCAAATATATTTTTTATATGCAAATATATTTTTGCATATATTTTACAAATATATTTTTACTTATATTTTTACAAATATATTTCAGAAATATACTTGAAATATTATTAAATATATATCTTTTTGCCGAAAATATATGTGCACATATTCACATATATTTTTGCATATATTTCGAAATATATTTTCTTGCGTTAGGGAATAAAATAAGTGCGTACTTCTATATTAACAAGACATCTTATAATATTACTAATAGCGCCACACTTTCATAGTAACGACGTTTGTTATAGTGAAATTGTAAGCCAACTTTTACTTTTATGGTAAAAGAGCCATACGCAATCATAGCTGTAGGTAACGCTTCTAGTCTAACTAGATAAGGTGTTATACTTGAACATCTAGATTTTTGGTTCCGGTAACAGTTTATTTTTAGTCTTTCTCCTATTTATCTTTGTCTTATTATAACAATAACATCGACAAATCCTACGTTCCCAGTGATATGTTTATTTTGTGATTTTTATGTCCCTTTTTTTCATTATAAAAACAAGTGTGCGCTTTTTGGTTCATAAATATTTGCATATTGCGGAAATGAAGCAACATTCACCGATGCGCAGAAAGTCATGGCAAATAATCTTGCGGGAATTACGTCTGGGGGGTTCCCCGGGTGCAACAACTTCTTCCGTTTTCGTGTGCTATTACAGGTAGAGGAGATCTTGAAGACTCGACCGAGCGGTGCGCCTCGCTGAACATTTCGATCTCTTTGCCGAAAGTAACGCCCAGGACGAGAGGTCTGGCCACTTACGACGAAACACATTCGATGAAAGAAGAAGAAGGTGCAGAAGAAGAGGACTGACGACACACGAAGTGGAGCCGAAGTTTGCGAGGAATGAGAAGAGGAAGGGAGTGCAGGAGAGTTGGACGATATAGCGTTGGTCCAGGAAGGGAAACATGGCAATGCACTCGCGAGAGTGAGACGACGAGATGGGCGGGAGGCTGCGGAGGGTATCCAGGCTGAAGCGAGACGGCAGATGAGGAGAGAACGAAGAGGACAAGTCCCCTTCCTTCTCGGCGTTGACTCGAACGCCTGCGATATCTCGACCAATCGAATCGCTCCGCGAGCTCCGCCTTTTATCATTATTTTACTTGTTTTCCCTTTACTTCTCTCCCATTGGATGACATCGTACACGGGGTCCGGCAGAAAGATATCCGCGGGTACTCGCGGGTGCCCTCAGGTACCGCAAGACGCGAGCCTGTCGATCGACGACGGGTTATACATTTCACGAAAAAAAAAAGAAAAAAAATAAGAAAGAAAGAGGACCAAGAAAAAGAAAAAGTAAAGGAGACGAATTTACTCTCTGCGGTAAATGATCGTAAGGAGGAGAGGGTAGAAGGGAATGGTGATAGTCAGTTACTGAGAGGTCGCGGTACTTTACGAGTGCGATCATTTTTCGTGTGCCTCGCGTTTGAATATAAATGGGGGGCGAGTTGGACAAAAACAACCGGTTTGAAATAAACAATTTTTACGATGCGCCTGATTTCGGTCACGGCTAGTTGGTATGCATGAAATGCGAAATTCCCTCCTGCTCGTTCTCAATCGCTCTGTCCCTCTCACCGAGTCACTGTAATTTGAATTCGATGATGATGTAATGATGGTCGGGGTTAATTTGCGAATAATTCTGGTTATCGTTATTACATTATTTTTCGTTCTTTCTTTCTTTTTTTTTGGTTCATTGTCATCTTCGTTTAGTTTTTTATTTCGTTTGCGTGCAATATCCGATCGTCCATCGATGTGCATTATAACTCCGTCAAGCGCGAAAATCCGTTTGGTTTTAATGCTCGCGGCCAGCGGCGTTCATGCGCCGCCGGTTCCTGACTGGAAAATTGCCTATGACCGATGTTACGGCACGTTAACGGAATTCGAATTTGTTCTCGCATGCGTGTAACAAGGACCGATTATACTGCAGGCTATTTTATTAAATTCAAATCAGCGCTGTGTAACCGACGTCCACAAATTCGCCTAAAATAAATATTGTCTTCCCATTGATACTTGCTGCAAAATCGCTTCTCGGATGCCACATGTGCCAGCTTTTCGCTCACCTGCTTCCAAAATAGAGTCTCGATGAAACAGTACAACATATTATTTGTGAAATTTGAGATCAATCGTTGTATGTATATTTGTGATCGTGAATTATGTTGTAGAATTGCATTTGATTATACGCTTAATTGAATGAATTTTGAATACCAATTGCTAAAATGTTTTATACATAATTAGGACTTTTAGTAAGTTTATGGATAGCATGATGAGTATAATTTCGTAGGAAATTAATTTTTTGCCATGCGTATAATAAGTTATTATGGGGAGAATTAGCCCAGAAGGGACTGGTTCGTTGGTATGATTTTATTATTAAATATGAATAGTGGAGAAATCATCAGCTTTGAAGGTTCTCGTGACGAACGTCACACGTCATGTGAAAACGTATCATTAAGGTGGGTGATATACATCGAAATATATAGCGTTTTGCGGTAATTTGTTTGCTGTTGGAATGTCCTTTAAAAGACAATTATTGTGATGGGTAGGTATTCAAACATGGGGATTTTAACGAGCTGCAGTTGCACAATAATTTGTAACGTTTTTTTTATACATTATTATAAAATAATATCGAAAAGATTGTAATTATAATTCATTTATATTTATACTGGCTTGACATTATTATGTAAATTGAGCATTTTTTTCGTTCATTTAATTTATGAAAAGCGGTGATGCATTACTTTCACGAACGTATTTCTTATGCAGATTTAATAATATTCATAAACTAGAATCAATCAAAACGGATTTTATTACATGATTAATTTCAATCAAAGACTTTAGTTGAATAGTTTGTAAGTATTTATGTTGTTGTGCATATTATGATGAAAATAAAGTGAAATACATGTTTTAAATAAAATAATAACTTGATCAAGAAATTATTTAATAAATATATTTTGTTATAGAATAATGTTACTGAATTATATGTAAACATATTTATGAAATAAATGCACATATATTTTTGGCACATTGTATATATTTGATATATGTTTAAAATATATTTGTAAAAATGTATTTTAGTGACAAAAAGTTATATATTTTGACATATATATTTGACATATATTTTTTTAAAAGACTTCGTTTTGTTAATAGTACATTTTGAACTAAGGGAGATAAAATCGGATTCTTTTTCCTGAACGTATTTTCCTCCTCAGGAAAAACTGAGAGGTGTAATCGCAGAGAAAAAAGAATTTCCTTTTATTTCCCATGGTGCAAGCGATATTTTTTGTTATAAGGAAGCCGAAAATGAATGACAAAAAATAATTGAACAAATCCAACATATTATTAATAAATAACAAACAGGCTATACAATACTTCTATATATTTGTTTCTATACATATATATATTTAACATTTTAAAGTTATCGTTTCAGTTAAGTTAACTAAGTAAATTTATTATTAATGTCAACGTATACTGAAGATATAATTTTTTCTCGCATTTCGCACTAATTTCTCCATGGCTCACTTATCTTTGTAAATGCGTGTTCTTAAAAAACTAATCGTTATTTCTCTTGAACCATCATTTATTGTCATCAAAATTCTTGGACAAAGTTCTACGTTAACTAAAAAAAGATAATAAAACAAAAGGATGTTAAGCCTAAAAAAGTCGTAAAACAAATTCCATCAATCGCCCTCGAAACTACAGCGATTGCCTCTGTCGGCATGAATTTGCTTTCAATATACACGGTTTAAGAACGTCAAAGAAGAGAGCATTTAATCTACGTTCGTCAAGCGTGCATGTTTCCTCAGGAGGCCCGACTCTATCAGAGAGTGAGTGGAGTCGGGGTCTCCGGGATGAGAGCGGAGCGTTAGTCGCATACATCTCGTCAATCGCTTTTGCTTCTTTTCTCGCAACATCGCACAGATAAAAGCGGTTGCAAGAGTCAGAATACAGCAGCGCTCGGCCTCCTCGGCCCATCGTCAGGAGAACGGGTGAATCGGATATAGCGATTTGTTCGGAAAGCAATATAAGCCGGGAGTTCTGCGTCTCTTGCCGGCTTTTCCCCAAAATTTGCATGAGGTATTAAAGCGCGGCGGTAGCTGGTTTCGTCGGCAACTCCGTTGCTGTTTGCCGAATGTCGAGGATCAAAGGACCTCGTGCCTGTCTCCCTCTCCTGCTATTTCAACTCATACCCCCTTTTTCCTCCACTTCGCTCTTAATTTACCATCGCACTCCCTGTAAATGCACGGGAATCACGTTCCACGCCACAGCCTGCCAAAACTTCTCGATACATCGAACTTTCCTTTCATCGCTTTCTGTGTCGTAGTAGTTTAACCAAGAATCTTTGTACACTTTGGTCGGAAAGATGTCTCACCAGGAGCTGTGTCAAAGTAGCGCGCGATTGGGTTTTATCAGCTGCTTTTATCGGCGCCCAAACACTTCCGCTTTGACTCGCTGCAATATATATTGTAATGCCACTCTTGGCCGTGTTTCGTCCTGGAAAAACTATGAATAGCAATTTATGTGATAAAAGATGATCGCTACGTATGAGATAAGCGTATGGTGATCGATGGGATGCGTCGCAATGAATTTCACCGCGGATGAAATATTCATTGCGCTTTGCTGCGCAGCGTATTGTGCTAAACTAGACTTTGTTTCATTTACGTGTATAGAAGTGCGGGTTAAAAAGTCTAGTTTCGGTAGTAATTCCAAAGTAGATTTTTCTTGCGGTAGGTTAAGTGATGAAAAATAACTTATCGAAGCGAATATTGGATGCATCGAACTTTATGATATTTTATGGTGTAATAACAATATTTATTGTTAAACACAGGTATTATATTGTGTTTCAAACTTGGGTTGCATTTTTTCAGGATTTATTGTTAGTATGGTTTTATTTATATTTTATACGTGATTAAACGTTAACAATTTGACCGAGAGAAGACCTAATGCAAACTTTTGTAATATGTTGAAGAGCAGTTTGAATTTTTCCAAGGATTTTATATCAAAAAGATACTAAATCACTTTTAAATAGCCTTCTGAGTAGATTGGTTGAGTCTACGGCCTCCTGTAATTTTATTTGCTCATTTGTTCAGACATGTTAAACGTGGGCCGCATATATTTTCAAATTTATTAGCGTGTATTTTAATGTTAACCAATTCCAGTTTCCATATGTTTTTTAATAAAACAAAATATAATAATAAGTTATTAATAATTTTATGATCATTTACGAATATTTTCTTGATACAAATTATCACGCAAAATGATTCTCTTTATTCTCTGTCACGTTCGATATAATTCAAATATTTAGATTTAACAAATCCTATGTTGGACTTGTTAAATTCAAGTATAAAATCATTTCCTAAATTCATTGAAATATAATATTCAAACATTAGATATAGCTAATTTGTAGTAGTAAAAATTACATTATTTTTAATTACAGAAAAATCTCAGATAATTAAATTATGTATTCATTAGAAATAAGAATCAAATATACAACACAAGAAACTGAAAAAATAGACAATCTTAACATTTAAACTTTTTTCTTAAAAACTATTATTTTTTATATAATTATTTACTTTAAGATAATTATACATTCAATATAAGTTACTATAATTATATTGTTAATATTTTCACAATTTTAGCATTAAAAAATGATAGAAAAAGGTTTTCTTGAGGGTACAACAGCAATTTTACTCATAAATTTATTTGATGTTAGTAAAACACAAAATTGTGTTCCAGGCGGAGGCATTTTTGAACTGTTGAGTGTTGGTGTGATCAAAAATTCGAGCGAAATTAGCATAAAACTAATCTGTCCCGAACAGTCTCGGACGAAGAAAAAGTAAAAGAAAAGATTAATCGTCCGGGATGAAAAGTAGAAGTTTCCTTCTGGCTGAAATTAATCTGCGTACGGAATTACAAAGTTTCGACCTCGCTCGGCAAATTAGCACATTCCGCAAAGTTTATGCACTACATATATCCACGCATTCGTTAGATCGTAGCGCGTGTGCTCGTGAATTGTTTATGCGAATGGGCGTCGTCGTACATTTCGCAGGAAGCACATAGTGCGCGTATCAGGCACTATGAATATGTATACTTTAATTCGCGGGACTAATTGAATAATTTGTAAAACGCGCGAGGGCCGACCTTTTTTGCATTCCAACATTCGCAATGATATTCTTACGTCCCGAACTTTTGCGCCTATATATATATACTCTATACTTTACGATGGTCATAGCTTGGACAAGAAGATATACAATCCACCGTCGTCCGACGGAGTCTGGAGAACGCGTTCTGTTCTGCTTGTATCATGAAGAAGATTCACGACACGCAGGAAAGACCACCGCGGACACCTATGCGCGGAAATTAACTCCGAGCGTGATTAGCTTTGCAACTGTTCGATCTCTTCTGGAACACGCACCACGCATAAATAACCGCGACATATGCGCATCCTTTTTAGTTTTTTTTGCTCTAAGAGGTCGCTGGAATCTTTAAGAGGAATAAAAATAATGTGTATTAAGAAAAATCGTGAATTTAATTATCGTAAATTTAATTAAGTATATGTCAATGAAATAAGAGAGAAATAAATGTAAAATGAAGAAAATAAATGTATTGACAAGGTTGTGTCGAATAATATTTAATAAAATTTGTATATAAAAAATTTGTCATTTTGTAATCATACATTTTCAATAAGGTTATTTAATAGTAACAGCGAATTAATATTCCATTGAAAAAATTACTTTCAATAATTCAGCGGAATATGAATAACGGAAATGAATTGGACAAAAAATTGCAAATGTAATTCACGTTTATATATTTTTACTTTATAATGTGGAAAATTAATGTTTCATGAGTGTCAATAAAAACGAGAATTGCATTTAATTTTCCATTCAATTCATTAATAAGTTTTTTGGTAAGTTACAGTGTAAATTTGTTTTATGGTAAGCAAAAATATGCGATGCATAAATCACCGAAAAATGCATTCGAACAAAAAGTAATATTCATTAGGATTGATTTCACATAAATATATAAACATCATAAGATTATTAAATATCATCAATATATACATTATGAAAAAAGCGAAATAATATGGAAAAAGAAGTTAAAAAATGCATATAAAACACATACAAAAAGTTGATATTTCCATATAATTGTTGAACCATACACTTTTTAAAATATTTTTTAATTCAATTATGAAGGTATTTGTATGAAACAAATTAATCTCTTGCCCTTTTTAAATAAAAACAGTTTATGCAAAATAATGCAGGTATGTATATGAGAGTTATTACAAGCCCAGTTTAAATATACCCATAATGATTATCCCCATTGAGCTGAACTATGGGAAGTTAAGTTGTGCATTACTGCTACCTGCAGTTTAATTGTGTAGAGTTGTTCCTGATCCAATTCATTAATTGATGAATTAAACATCAATCGTACACATCCTTAAGCCCATGCATGACTTCCTACCATGACGATCCAACAGATTGCCTAATGTATGATTGGCTCGCATCTATAATGAATGTAAACAATGATGAAACGTGGATGAAAGAAAAAAAGGAAGAAGAAGAAAGGAAAGAAACAACTACCTAAAATTAGCTCTTAATCTGACAATAAACTAACGTCACATCTCAATCATTTGTGGGAGCATAAATTATTGATGCGAACAAATTAGAAAAGTAATTCGATCTAAGCATTAAAAACGTGTAGAATACATCAGTGTGACATCATTTTAAACACTTTAAAATTCATTAGATTCAGCACGACAGACACCTTGTAACATGCGTTATTCAGCTTTGAGATAGACTAATAATATATGTGCGGTTGCATAATTTTCACACTGAATGGCGTTCATTGATCTTTAATAGTCTGGCGAGTTACTGAATAACAGATCGGATCAGTTAGTGTATTAGTTAACTGTCGGGTGAGTAGTTCACAAGGCTATTGAATATTCAATGCTTCCATACCACGTAAACTTTATTGGTGAAAGCAGTATCATTCTAAATAATTCCACTTATCAAGCATTTTATATAAATATAATAATTAATCAGACGCGTGTCAATATCAATTATTTATCTCCTCACTTTTATCCAATCCAATTAACATAAGAACATATGTTTTGCATGGTTATAATGTTATGTTTTCGTGATGTTATGTTGATTATGTTAAATCTTTTTATTTCTTTATTTTATTTTCAAAGAAATTTACATTTATTGGTAATTTGTTTAATGAATTGTAATTTCACCATAATGAGTTGTAATGAATGTTTAGTTCCTCGTTGAGACGATTGCATGGTTACATTTTGAAAGATTCCACAATTTATTCCACATTTAAATTTGTGTATGTTTTCTAAAATATTTTCACTCTATAGTTAAGCTAGACAATTTACTAAATGAACTTAATAAAATGCAATTAATTTTTCAACATTTATTTAATCTTCAATTATTATTTCAGTTTATCGCAAAATTTTAATAAATGTTCTAGTTATTTCAAAAAATGCTTACAATTAATTCTATTTTACTTTATTAATCTTCCTAGATTATATATCTTTATAATCTTTCTTTGATTAACAAGGCAAGATTTATTTGAACAAAAACTGATATAAATTTAACCATCTATTTGAAGTAAATTATAATAAGCAATCGCCAAGAATCACACACATTCTTCAATTACTCTTAAACAAACAGTCTTTCTCTTTGCTATTCATCACTTTTTTTTTGTACACTTCACTGTTATTATTTATTATGTTATCTATTATACACTGTATTTATAGCCTTAAGGATTCATATTTCGATAAGAAAAATGCGCGTTTTCGACGGAACCACGTTGGCTTTTCTCGCACGCAGCAAGTTACAACGCTCGAAGACAACAATTATCGTAACATCTCTATTCAACGGCGATGTACAGTTCATTTTGTTCGCACTGCCGGAAGAGTTTTATCACGCTTGGAGTTTCATAAGTGGAATTCTACAAGCGGGAAATGAGCGTCGCATGCGATTTTCAATAACGGATGAGCAGTGCGCGCGGCCGCGTTTTTCCCATAAAAAATAAGGGGGATTGCGTCGCGCGGGTTGCAGATGTTGATACAAGATCTCATGACGGTTCAAAGTGCGATAACCGCATTAATATGGGCACATTCGAAGAGAACGCTCTGGTCTTAATTGCGTGCCGAGATAACGGAGTTCCGATTATTTACAGCCCTTGCAAAAACTTCATCGCCGGTGGTTCTTTTTTTTTTCCTTTCGCATACAGAAAACTCTAGGCTCCGAGAGCCTAGGAGAGAGAGAGAGAGAGAGAGAGAGAGAGAGAGAGCAGTGTACATACGGCGGTTTCATATTGTATCAAGAATTGTGTGCTTTTATGACGATGCTTTTATTCTTCCCATAAATCACCGCTCGCGAAATAACATTCGTCATATTTATCGCGGGCTTTTTTCGACGCGCTCGCCGTGCTTTTATGAAGTTGTGTTTATGAGGCTGAAATTAGCGAGTCGGTTGCGAGACAGGCAACGGGCATTAAACGCTTTATAACTCCGTAAATTATTAATACAGATATATATTCTTCAGGTTTACATTTAACAAAAAAAAAGCTATGAAAAAAAGGAAAAATTTAACGTGTGTGCTCTTTTTGAAGCTGATTATTAATTCATTGGTATAGTTATGGTTATTAATGCCAAATAAGTAATGTCTTGTATAAAAGCATTACGATATTTTTTTATTTACATATATTCATATCTAAAAGATCAAAATAATATGTAAAGTATATATATATATATATATTGAAAGTTTAACTTTATTGTTTTATTAATGTTGATTTTTATAGTTGTAGATTACAATCGATTTGAAAATTAAGTCATACATACAGCAATTAAACAAAATTTGTAATATTTACGATGTAATTCCTTTGTTTTGCATGTTATCTTCATCTTTCTTAGGATATCTTTATTTTTAATCCTTACTTTATGCCTATAATAATTCATAATTGTTTGACAACTTGAGTGTATATTATTTACTCAAAATGCATAAATTACGTCCAATTTCATTATGCAAACTATATTAATTTATACCTGCGCGAAGAAATAATAAAACTTTTCAATGTTGCTCTAAACATTTTTCGTTGTTATCTTCGTCGTAAAATCGGCGATTATAATATATTTTTTCGTCACCATTTTTTTCATCCCAAAGTGCATATATATCCACACTCGTATAAACGCTCTTGATGTAAGTCGACGAAACGGCACTCAATTTTGCGGACCACGCTAGAGCACTTCCAGATCCTCGTAATTCTTGGCAACATTTAATATGAGACGCGGCCCGTAAGTGGAGC
Organism: Gryon sp. ZL-2020; assembly: GCA_022817425.1. Lineage (NCBI taxonomy): Eukaryota > Metazoa > Arthropoda > Insecta > Hymenoptera > Scelionidae > Gryon > Gryon sp. ZL-2020. The sequence goes on from JABFPJ010003885.1 coordinate 10,372, forward strand.
TTACATAAAACGGCAAATATCAGAAGACGTTACTGCAATATTATGCGAGTGGGAGGGCTTTATTGCGCGATATTCCGCAAAAAAAAAAGAAAAAAAAATAGAATGAAGAAAATGAAAGACAGCGGCCTCTTAACCGTCATGTGTCCAAGATGTCGCTGCTTGTAAATACTCTCCGACCATTCCGGAGACGATCGTCCTCAGATAATTTTACTTTCCCCCCCTAACCTATCTCGTTCCATATATTACCATTTTACTGCGCAGCGGTTGAATGCGTTATTTTGAAAGGGCTTCTGTGCTATAATTGAGACGTCCAAAACAATAAGTGGATTAAATATCAAAATGAAGATTCGGTTGGCGCCAATGCACTGCAGTCAACGAAGAATTGCTTTATAAGAAAGAGTTGGAAGCTTAATTGTGGAGCGTCTCTCCCTTGCGTCTAATTATCTAACAAATGGTGCTATTCTTTCTGCACGCCGACGACGCTTTTTCCCTAATGAATGTTATTAATTGCTTTATGATTTTCCGATAAAACACGTGACGTAATCAAGTTACTATCCCACGTCTGTGGAATTTGCCAGCGCCGCCACCTTCGCGCGAAAAAGCGTCTGCTATTTTTATCCACGACGAGTCGTCTCGGCGAATGCATTTTCCGGCGGATAATTATTTTTCGATTTCATATCTGCGATCGCGCATCTCACGTGCGCACATTCTTTTTGCTTCTCACTCTTTTTCTCTGGCTGCTTCTGTTTTTCTTTTTTTTTTTTGCATTTTTCTTTTGCTTTTACTAAGTAGGCGTATCACGTTTACGCGGTGAAAAATGGTTTCCTCGTTACATCTCGAATGCAACTTACTTATTATTTGCTGTTCAATTAACCGCACTGCCCGGGAATTAGCTTATGCAAATAACTCAACGTTCAGCAGGTTTTTTCGAAATTTATCGAACCCGGGCAACGTATTATTAGTTGTTTATTCATACTTACGCGAGATTGATTGTGTGATCCAATTAACACGTTTCAAGAGAGACGTCTGTAAATAAACAAAACCCGAGTTAGTTGCTGCTTAAATTATATAATTATGACAGTACATCATCATGCGCAACGATCAATTTGAATAACAACGAGAGCGCGTTGTGCATATAATGAATCGCAAAAGTATATATTGAGATAGACGTAACATTTCAAGGGCATACTGAGCATGAAAACGCTTGATTATTATACAGCTGAGCACCAGGTGCTGTTGTTTATAGAAATAAAATCTGCAAATAAGACATTTTTAAGTCTCGCGAGAAAATATCGACGATGATCCCTCACGATAACCCTAATAAGCAGGAAGTATTAGAATTGACGGAAATTAAGGGGGTGTTAGGTGTAACTGGTTGTCGCTGATACCCAATGTCTACGGTTGAAACGATACAGCTGTTGAGAGAATGCTATCTGTGCGATTAATTTCCCGGCACCGGATGTTTCATTGATAAAAAAGAAGAGCAACGCGAATGATTTAATAACGAAGCCGTTGAACTTTCGAGCGATCTTGATCAACTTTTCTAGGGAAATAACTTTTGCACGAATTCTTATGAGCATATTGTAAAGTTGTATCTTATCGCGCTTCAGAAGGAATACTTTTATCGTATCAAACGATGTTCGTGATGATGTTCGTGTTATAAAGATAAAATGTGACGGCATTATTTTGAGCAGGTGACATTACTGGATTTAAAGTGAAATTGTTACGCCTAACCGTCGACGAGCTTTTAGCCATTTTTGAACATATTCTGCAGATTTGCTGATATCTTTTGGGTTGATATGTTCGCGGCCGATCGTATAGGCAGGTGTGTGACGACCTATCGCCGTAGGATATGATGTTATAGAATGTGCACCTGACTTCTTAATATGGTGATATCATTTAATTTCAAAGGATACAAGCGTTTCATTTTTTTCAATTAAAAACAGTGATCCTAATCGTGACATAGTTGTCAATGTTGCGAATTTTGTTTTTTATTTGTGGAATTCGTCAATGATACTATCGAAATATTACAATGCGTACAGACAAACATTACTTTTAAAATGACGTCAATATTTAAAAAGAAATTAAATAATGTTTAAATATAAACGATTTTTTTCTACATTTTAAAAAGTGAAAATTCAATCAAAATAAGGGAATATTTACTTTTTCAGAATCCAAAGTCTTCCACTTTTTGAATGAGTACACTTATTTTGAGTGAATTTTCACTTATTTCAAAATATTAAATTATGAAGAATGTGTATGTCTAATGTATCATGAGTAAAGCAATATAACTTTATTTTATCATGTGAAAATAAATTTATGTTTATTTCACCTTCACATAAATCTGTCGTTGAAATTTTTGTAAATAATTAACTTCCCCGATGAACATACATGAAATAACTCAAATTTAATATTAACAACAAATTAATAAACGTTTCATCTTTAGTGATCATTTCTCATCATTTCCACAATCTTATCATTAATTTATGACGTGAAATGATTATCATCCGTATTTAATCAATTGCGCTTCAAAATTTTGCAACGGCGTGTCAAATGGGATAGCGCGATAAATTTGGCATAATTTATTGCGCGACGTAAACACGTTGTATTTCCATTATAATCGTGACATTTTATCTGTACGTGCGTAATATTGATTTATTGAAGTAAATATTATTCCGCAAACTATATGATTATCAACTTAACCCCCAGCAATGATAGTTTTCAATGAACATTACCATAGTTGTCGATCCTCAAGTCTCTTTCGTGTCACACAGTTTCTACAATCAAGGAATAAATCATGGGCTTGCAATATCAAAAGAGAGACTTTGAAGTTGAAGTTGAAGATACGAGCCACCATCAAGGATTCCGTAGATAGAATGCGAATGTGATGTGACAAGCCGACAGAAGCGGGCGATTGCACGAGCGGTCAAACCGTTATAGAGCGCTGCCGCTAAGGAGGTTCCACTCACCCACGAATCTTTTTTCTGCCTACAAAAATGCAAAAATGGAAAACGAGCGAACAAAAAACAGTACAGGGAAACAAAAGAGCAAGCAAGCAAGAGAGAAAAAAAAAGAGAGTCAAGGAATAAACGTAAAGGCGACACGCGAAACTATGTATTGTCCTGACGAGAAGTCTTGAATTACAATGGCCAAGGCAGAAAAGAAGGTATTTGAGTTATACCGGTTCGCGTACACCCTGTGCTTTCTGCTGCCGACTCGTAGGAATCTTCTTGAGTAAACCATAAAGAAATTACCGCCGATGGAAAAGGCAAATTTAGAAAAACATAAACAAAGGGGAAGGGGAGGGGGATGAAGTTCTTTTTCAAAGTACACGTATTATATTTAGTTATTAACTATAGTCTTTATTGTTTTTTTTAAATGTCCAAAAATCTTTCAAATCAATATTTATAGTCAACAGAGTTCTATTCCTTATAAGGATTCTCTTATAACCTACCCATTAAGATTAAACAAGTTCTATTTCGCATTAAAAACCTATTTTTCAGTAAGATTATACATAGTTGTTTTTTATTTATATGCGAAAACAATTTTCTTTCTGATAAAAAAATATTTCTTCCTCTATGTTCTTATGAAAACATGTTCTACTGAACAAAATTCAGTTAGTTTGTATCTTTTCTTCAATTTTCAATTAGCTTGATAAAATGCGATAAAACTGTTTTCGTATTACTATCTAAGTGACCTTTTCATTCATCTTTTTTGTTCATTCATGTCGATCCAAATATAGCGACTAGAAAAATTATCACCTCTCGGGTATGCTCGATATCGTTAGCCATTGACATTAAACTCCGACTAAATTTATACACGTTTCTTCGACTACGGAATACGATCTGTTAATTAATTAATTGCTGTTAAGATAAAATCAGCAATATTCTTGAGCAGACAAAATACGCGAGCGGCCCTCAGAGGAAACTGGTTTTGCGTTCAAAGTGCAGCGCACTCAGTCCAACAACATATACACATACAGTATTCAACACACTAACGTTTACTGTGCATTTATTTTTCCACGCCAGCAATGCTACTGGTACGCAACTCCGGTTTTTGATGATAAATATAAAGAGACATGTTGTGCCGCCCTGTTGGTACCCATGCCAGTTTATAGTCCGTAAATTTCTTTCTTTTGAACCAGATTCAGCGCGACTCGGGGACAACGTTTAAGTAGCTCTGAGCGCTATAATTATATATAGTTGAAATTTAAACAGTTGTCCCGAACATAATTATGGTCATCGTCTTTTATGACAGCTATAAATATGATAATTATTCATCGTAAATTGGCCGTGGTGACTTTACTTTGTACACGCATAGAAATAGGTAAGTAAATATTACTGAGAATACGAGTAATTGTGTGACAGTGGAATTTTTAAGTAAATTTTACTATTTTCATTTCGTAAAATAGAATTCAACATTTAAAAAAACTCCCTCTCTGAGTTTCGAACTCGGTATCTGCTGTTTCCTAATGAGATATCGAGATACTTTACGGTCGCGGCTAACTCGACTGACTGTCGGTAACGTTGTTTTTTTGTTAGTTAAAGTATGACAGCGTGAAATATAGGTAAGGTTAAAATTTACTGAGCAACTTAGTAAAAATTCATCAATATTTCGTAAAAATTCATCAAAATTT
>JABFPJ010003886.1:0-15003 GCA_022817425.1 Gryon sp. ZL-2020
TCCGAATCCTGGAACTTTAATGCAGTTTAAATAATTTCTTTTTCAGTCGGTTTGGTGTGAAATTTGATATAATTGAATTGGTTTAAATTAAGTTTAAATGTATTCGCTTTGTACTAAAGCACTTCAAGTATACCCAAATTGTGCAACTATAACAATAATTCATTAAGAACAAATAATTTTTGTGTGGGGTCGTTTTGGTGTTAAATTTGTGATATCTGTGTAAAAATAAGTGTAAATTTTTCCGCTTTTAGACCTAAATTAAACTACAACAACACCATTTAATCACCTGTAACAGTTATTTTAGCTATGGCCACGAAGTGACCAACGCCAAAACCTGCCCCTTCGCCACCCGCAAGGAAGCTTAAGACTCAAAATTGAAAGTTATTACTGAGAAACGCAAGAAACCAAACGAGAACTACGATATACGGTAACTCCTTATCATTAGATGCCAAACTAATAATAAGGAATACGTTATTAACACGACAAGCTAAAATACGTTAATTAGCCAGGATCGCCAGTCGCTCAAATAACGACAAGATAAATCGATTTCTTCGTTGCGGATGAAGCGGAATACTGCAAACAATGAAATTTAATGGTCCTGAATTGACTGAAAAGTCCGGAGAAGGTTAATGCAAATGATTACAGATATTATTATTTATTTATTTAATAAAAAAAGATAATACAACGATAAGACAAAAAAATTAAATATCGAAATGCTATATATTCAGGTATTGTATGCGCTAACGAGGTTTTGATAAGAAAGAATATTGTAACAAAAAATAAATATTTATATCATAAACTAACTCGCAAAATTAATTAAAATTATAGGAAACGTAAGTTAAGTTAAAAGACAAGCAAGAAAAATTAAGGGAAAAGATAATAAAAAGAAAAGCAAAAGCAAAGCTGGGTTATAGTTACCCACGTAGCAGCAAGCAAGCAGAGCTAAGAGAGAAGAGAGCGGCAGGCAGGCGACGTAGCGACGAGTGGTTGGTCCTCAAAAGTAATCCGATCGGGTCGAGAGCTCGCACCAGAAAAACGAATTTTGTCCAAAATTTGATTTCGCTCGGTTGCGACCGTTACCGCCTCGCCGATCGACCCCCGCCACTCGTTGAACCGCCGAAAGTTGGCAGCGGCGAGTGGGGCGAAATTTCCCCTGCGGCGACTCCTCCTGGCCCTCTCGTCCCTCCGCTTCAGTGGCATAATATAGAAAAATGAAACACCGACGTCAACTCCTCTCTTTGGATTAAATGTCTGTCCGGCACCCTGACGAGATACGGGTGGCACCAGCCGGACAGACGCGGTAGGCCACTTCTTGAAGACCTCTCAACCAAACTTCCGGTTGAGAGGTCCGGTACTACCTTCCGGGGCGATTGTCGGCGCCAAGTCTCGTCCCGAAGGGTACCCTGAGTGGCCCAAAAGGCACTCTACCGACAACAGAGGCATTGCACGGTAGCCGGAGTACCCAACCGACGGTGCTGTCTGATCCACATGTGCGAGATTTCCGTAGCGGTGGAGCTGGGGCGGCGATGTTTGTTGTTTTTGGTTTGATGTTTATGGTATTTGTTGATGGCAGCATGTCGAGTGACAAACGGCGGCAATCTTGTTGATGGTGGCGGTATTTGATGGTAGAGGTAGCGATCATAACAGTCATAGCGGTAACAGCAGCAGCAGTGGCTCCCAAGACAGCGGTAACGGCAGTAACATCGATAACGGCGATACCGATGTAGATTTTCCCCTTGATCTGTCACTTGCTACCCATGAGCTTACAAACACAACAATACGCGATTTTCTCCCGATTATCGCCACAGAAAATAAAAGGAGAGTTAAGATAGCTTCAACAGAAAACATACTAATATTATTATAAAAGAAATTATCAAAAAATAGCAACAACAAACAAAAATTGTATCTATGAAACCTCGACTTCCATGCGTGCTCTCGATCAGACTCCTAAATCTCATGAATTAGCGATAGCTTTATTTAATTTCAACGTGACAAAAAAATTTCACGTTACACACAACATCAACGTTTATCTCATGTTTACACCATTATTACACTTAAATCATTATGTAAACTCCAACGTTAGGAATTTAAATTGTTTGTCGGTTGCTGGGTTAAATTTGTAATTAATGCATAATCCCTAAAAACACAGTTGGATAAAAATTCGATACAAATTTGCTCAAATAATTTCAAGTTAAGATCAAATATTTCGCTATATAGCGTCCGCAATTTTGAGCAAATTTTGATCAAACCTGACATTTTGAACATTATGCGTGTAATAGAATATTTCTCAACTAGTGAGTTCAGGAGATACTTTTCTCATGAGCGAGAAGGATTTCGAACGAGAGAGAAAAGAATCGACAGAACTCACAAATTGAGGATATTACTTTTCCTTATGAGAGCGGGAAAAGTATCTACTTTTCCCATAGAGTAAGGAAAATAAGATTTATAATGAGATAAATGAATAGTCAATTTGAATGTTTGAGAGTAGTAGTTGATTATCTAAATCACCATATTTAAATTATACTTAAATGTTTTGATTATCTAGATAGTTAATTTGACTATTTATTTTCCTATGTGCATAAATAAAAATTTGCTTAAATGTGCAGACATTGCCCAACGAAAACTTTGATCAAATCACCTATATCTTGTTAAATTTTCAGGGATTAAACAATTTTTTTCAACTGTGATTATTATAATAATCACAGTTGAAAAAAATCACAAATAATTATATTAATTTTCAAATGTGATTATAATATTCCAATTCTACCCAAGTAGCATTAATGCGTGTGAAGTATTTACATGCTTGCATAATAAAACATTATTGTGACAAATGTGTTATGTTTGCGTCAGCATGTGTACAAGCACAATGCAGGTATGGCACTTTGCGCGTATTCATAATTTATTGATTCACCTGCTTGCAAAACGAAAGCTAAAATATATCAAAACTTAAAGTTTTGCACATAAAGTGCACATGCTGACATGTTTCGTTATATGGGTGAATAATAATAAAAATATCGTTTAATAATATTGAGAATGAAACTGATTGTGAAAACTTTTATGACTCATCATAGAGATTATGTTTCGATTACTTTTTGTACCTAACACTAGGGACTGTCCATAAAAGACGTTCACATGTTATGATTTATATCTTTGTTTATGTTATTCAAAATTATATATTTTCATTTTTTCTTTCTATCTATTTTGCGAATGTCTTTTATGAATGGCCCCCTACCTGCGTTAAGTGAATAATAATTATATGGCATTATATGATAAATTATAGATAAAATTATATTATATGATATTATATGATAAAAAATACAGTATTTTGTTAACTATAAATAATTTGGTTAATTCTGCTATGTGTATATATTCGTATATTTATATATTTAATTTTTGATACATGAAGAAGATTTGAAAATTATAATATACGAATTTTCGAAGTAATTGAAATATACCTGCAAAATATTTGAACGTGTTAAAGGTTTTCACGTAGTTTTATATCGTACTTCTTAAGAAATAATATAATTCATTTGACAAGCAAAATGTTTACAGAATTAATACTAAGTTAATGACATTGGTTGTAGCTCCTAAGAGGTAAATAACGGCAACAGGGACGACACTAAAACTCTTCAAACCTTTCTATTCTGTGCAAGCGTTTGTAGCTGTGGTCATGATTTTTCAGCTGCAGTGAATTCCTTCTCGATAAAACGTCTCGACGTGTTTTACCATTCAAATGCCATCATCGAAATATCCGAGGATGACTTACGTTGAGTGTGACCTATCCACTCCATTTCCTACGTTTCACATCTATGGAGACCCCCTGCTGAGAGGTACTTTCAGCAGGGGAATTCATTATTCGGCATCGATTGACGAATACTTTCAGTTCTGTGGATAGGCGATCGGTTACTTTCCAGGTTTTGCATCCATAGAGGAGCACTGATTTAACATTGGATTCGAAAATGCGGATTTCTCGATTGGCGGAGATACGCGACGAACGTTATACATTGTTGAGGGAGTAAAATGTCTGTCGAGTTTGGTCAATCCTGATTTTCACGACAGTGAAAAACCTGATTTTTCAACACTGATAATGCTGCCGAGGTACGATAAACAGATAATATCCTCGACTTGGATCTCATCCAGATGAAGTGGAATGGAGTTGATGGTTCCAATCCTCATAACCTTCGTCTTCTTAGCTTTCATCCTGAGACCAACTCTGACTGTGTTGATATTCAGCCTTTCCAGTTCTTGCTGGATTCCATCGAAGGTGAGAGATGGTAGGGCGATGTTGTCCGCATATAGTCCAGGTCGTGGCATTTTTCAGCGGATGTTCTGTTGACAAACTCCACGAGTTCAGCGGATGTCCAGTGGATGCCATTCGAGGCTTCCTCGTTGGTTCTTGACAATACCAGGTCCAGAGCGAAGGTGAAGAGGAGTGGCGAAAGATCACAGCCTTGTCTTACCTCTTTGTCAGTGGTGAAAGATTCGCTTTTCTAACTTTTAAAACGGGCTTTGCTAGTCGCGTTCTGGTATAGGGTAAGAATCAGGTTCATTAGGTGTTCCGGAACTTCCATATTGTGTAAGGCGTTGCAAATGGCGTCACACAAGATTGTGTCAAACGCACGCTTAATATCCATTGGGTTTATTATTTCAGTTAAATTACAAAAAGTATAATTTTAGAACATACAAACGTTATAACGTACGTTTCATTAGATTTTATGTATAAATACATAATACATATTATTCAGTAATTAAATAATTTTAATAATGAAATATAAATCATAAAAAATAAACCAAAAATAATCAAAAATATCAAATAATTTAAAAAGTAAAGGCCAAGTGCAAAAAAGTCTAAAAATTAAGAAGCAATGATGGTTAAGACATATTAAACTTAACCAGTTAAAAAAATAAAGTTAAAATAAAATCTAATCTTAAGTCAAACTTTTTTTTAGTAAGATCAGAATATGAACTTTGAAACTCGAAAAAATTAAAAACATAATAATATCACGAAAAGTATTCTTAATATAAGGTACTGATATCAATAAATATGGTCAAGTACATTTGCGTATATTCCTTAAGGAATATTCGCCTTATTAGTGTTACTTTGTAATGAAATGGCCATAATTATGTCATAACAGGCTCATAAATACACTGTATTATATAATAAGTATTAGTATAAATAAACTGCAGAATGACTGATAGCCTTATTTGGCCACGTTTTGCTCTCATTAGCTGGTACTATTAACTACTTGGCCATAACTATGCCATAAAAGGCTCATCATAGATAAGCTGTAATGGTTTTAATGATATTATTATGTTACAGTTTGTTGTATAATGATACCCTTTAAAGCAAAAAATTGATCACGTTCTATAACAATAAACGTATTTAAATATTGATACGAACTTAGACTGGAGAAAAATAAGAAGAAGAAAAAGAAGAAAAAGTTTGAAAAAAAGGTCCATTTTTGAGCCTTTATATCTAAGCGAATAATGAACTAAAATAAAAAAAAATATTTTCATCTACCCGATGGAGACTATACAATGACACAAAATGAGCAACAAACGTTTAATTATTTATTACTATTTTTTACTGTCAAAAACCGGCACTTTTTTGTATCTGGTCAGAGACACGGTAGTGTCTGACCAGGTACATCTGATCGTAGATATCTGGTCGTTGCATTGTTGTAAAAAGTACTATCTTCTATATAAGAAGATATAAGAAGATAGAAAATAGTCCTTTTTCAATGGCGCAACAACACAAGACTTTATTTCCTAGATACGTCGATGGTTAAAAATTTTCGAACAGTATAGTTCCAAAGATAATGATAAACTAAATATATATTTATTATTCACCTTTAACTCTTACACAGGTCTATGAGGTATTAAAATTATTATCGGCTGGCACTCCAAAATAGTCATAAGCGCAAATTGGCAATAATCAAAAGCGCAACTAAATTTCTTACTATAATAATAATTTCATTTTATTTCAAGTACCATTTTTGAGAGCTCGCAAATTATTAATTAATTAATTAAATTGAGGTATATTGTACTTTTCCACCGACTTTATGGGTAGAAATACCATCTTTCAATGTGCGAAGGACAAATGCAGCGGAATCATTGCACCATCACTTCAAAGATAATTTGTCCTATGGAAAACTATGCTAACTCAGAATGATAGCGAAAACTATGGTAATTCAAAATATTGGTGAAAACTATGACATCTCACTGTATTGTCGAAGAATATGCTATCTCGGTATAATGCCGAAAACTATGCTATCTCGGTATATTACCGAAAACAATTAGAAATTCGCGAAATTATTATTTATATTTTCATTACATATAATAATTTTTTTCATTTAATAATTTTTGATAAATTTGTGTATTACATTTTTTTAATTTTTGTAATTAAAGCCCAAAGAAATTAATATAAAAATATTTGTTAATAATTAATAACCAATTAAAAAATATTTGCCCACAATTACCAAATATGTAGTCAAATTATTTCAAACAAAAATATAATGCATATTTATCTAATAGGTTTTTAAATTATTGCTAACAATGTCATCGTTCAAAGTTAGATGGCACTGTTAAGAATGTTTACTATACGAATTGAATTTGAGTTGATTTGTTGAAACGTCAAATTACTTATTCTCAATCTTATTAATATTTTTACGTAAAAAATAATTTATTATTTTTTACGATAATTCATGTTTGCCTAAATGATATAGTGTAAAAAGGTGAATTCGCGCTTTTTATATACAGCCGTTTAATTAGTTTATAATACTAAAATGTAATATAGCATTTAAATATAATTTCAGATATTTTTAACTTATTATTTGGCTAATGTACATTTGTATATATGATTTACAAAAATATATTCAATGTTAATGATTAATGCTTAAGAGTTATGAAGTTCACGAGTGTAAACTTATTATTTGTTTAATAGTTATTGATATTAGTAGCGTAGAATGAGCTTAATAAATCTGGCGATGCACAGGTGCAGCAATCGCGGAATCTCTTACGTGCAAATCTAACGCTGGGCAGCTTTAAATTAGATGTAGCAACAGTATGGGCTCAGCCAGGTATATTAATATGACAACAGATTGCAGTTATTCTTTTTCGGTGTTACACAGTGATTTTCAACTAGCAATATATTTTGTGTCTCTTATATAATCATTGATCGATGTTTTTTATGCTTATTCTTATCATTTGGTATTATTTTTGCTTCAAATATTGTATCTTAAATGTTAAATATTATAAGAGTTATTTTAGTAATTTTTCAATTTTTAAATATTTTTCTTAAAATTTTATTTCACAATTTTAAATAAGTTTTAATAAATTTTAATAATAAATATAATTCTAAAATGTGATGTGTTACGGAAGTATATTTTTTCTTAATAATACCTTTTTCATACTCACTGTGCATTTCCATAAAACACTTATTTCATTATTGAAGCACATAAAGCATGGATAGTGCAAATAATTATTAAACAATAATAATACAATTTAAATCAAAATGATTATGCATATGTTGTAGCATTGGGAGTTCTTCAGTGACATAAACTGAAAAAACTAATATTATATGTCTTCTTGCCTTATTATGATAACCATTCATGACCACCTACACGAACGAACATATATCCAAAACTATAAACAGGATATATATTCTATATTTTTTATATATCCAGCATACATAATAAAAAATATATATTAAGAAAATATATATATATTATATATACCAAAATATATTTTTTTATATATCCTAAGATATATCTGGTACACGTAAGGAAATAACTCATTAAAAATTACTATTTATCCGAGTGAACTTGTGACGTAATGGTAAGGTAATGTCGTCACAAGTTTTTTTTTAAATATGTTGTTATAAAATATTGGAATTATATATCCTCAATATATATCTTTTTTATATAAAAGGCGGCGATAAATGTAATATCCAAGATATAAATTTATATATATTTAGTGTATAGTCAGAGATATATTTTGTCTATAAAATTTTGGATATATTTGGAGTCCGTGTGGGTAATAGAAAACAGAATGAAAATATTCTGCTTTCTGCTAACAGAAAAATGTTTAATTGTTCTTGTCAGTGGAAAATACGAATACGTTCTTTGAATGTTTACAAAATTAGTACTTTTTTACATTACTAATACATATAATACATTTTTTCAATACAATTTTTAATAAGTTAAAACTTTACTATAAACATTCGAATTAAAAATACAATTTTATATTTACTTAAACATGTAGATTAACTTATTGTTAAATACAGGGTGATTGGAAATAAGCAACTAGTGGTAATAAGTTGACCAGTAGTTTAGTAGTAGGTCTACCTACCACTTACAGTGGTAATTGGTAAGTCTAAGTGGTAAGCGGTAAGTGCCTGATATTTGCCGGGCACTGTGGGGAACTTCTCGGGCACATAGAAAGATGATAATTTTTATAAGTTTACTTTTGTTAGTGTACCAAAATATGTGAATTACATAGCAAAATAGTATATTTTGTACCAAGGGAGATACAATCGTAAATTTTTTCTCTTAAATGAAGTTTTAAAAACGTAAATGCAGTTTTCTTAAAACTAACATGTGCCGTAAATTGCATTTGAGGCACCACGTGACGTAAAATTATTATTTACTAACTGAATCCCTGGCTTCGCCTGGGTGAAAACCTATGATCCCTTCCCTATAACCGTATGTATGAGTCTTGACTAAATTCCTAGTTCTACCCGAGATACTCTTATAAACCCTCTATGAGCTCCCTATGTACGCCATATGAATTCCTCATACCTATATAATATGCGTATGATTTCCTTATGACATCCCTGTACCGCCCCCCCTCTCCCACCGGAGTGATGAAGCTATGACTTAAAAATTATTTTTTCTAAACATCAAATGTATATATCGCAAAAATATAAGGCCTACGAAACTTTGGGGACCTAGAGCTATATTTCCTGAAAATTAGGTTGAAATCAAACGAACAAACAAACAAACATAGTTTCATTTTTATATACATTAGTTAGATTTAATAACCTTAATTTAATAAAAGATTAATACTTACTAAAACAATATTAATGATAACGCTATACTGTAATAAGCATGGCATTGTTAGCTATTTTACGAAAATATACAAAACAATACATTTTTTTACGAGTGAAGTTAGCAGTAAGCTGAAACAGGAGTGAAAAACAGTGCTTTTCGCACGCAAAAGCGATGCGGAAAAAAGTTCTTTTCCACACACTTTTAAGAACGAAAACCGCTATCTCTAAATACGTACTCTAAGTACGTATAAAAAAAGTTGTACACGTTTCATCAGTAAAATTGAAAATTTTCATAAATATGAGGCGAAGCCACGATTACTAATTTTAAAATATACTAATTATCTGTATATTTCACTTTGCTTTTCTGTTATTTTTAACCTTTTTATTAATGTCGTATTTTCTACGTCTTTTTAAGCTTGCATAACAATTTTTATTTATTTTGATATTTGGCTGTTATCTCTATATTGCTTTGGTTCTGTATTTCACCGATCACTTATTTGCTACGTAAAATTTTCTACTTAAGATTGTCTAAATTGAATACTGTCGTTTTTACAAAAGTAACCAAATATATATACAATTTATAACTGCTTTATTGATATTTATGTCATACTGAGTTTTTTTTTATTGTAAAATGTATATAATTGAAAAATTAAATTTACGCACTAATAGTATATTAGTTGACTAATAGAAGAAAGTCTCTACTCACCCCACCAGTTAAGTACGATATTTTTTTTAACACGCGCCTCAAACGTGGTCTATTTCTCAACTATTTTGCCTGAGAGAAGTACAATATATTACTTATCTAGCGTGTTGCTTGCTCACGAGTGAAAAATGTATCTCTTGTGCTCACTATTTAAGTAATATACTATTACTGAAAAGAGGTTCACTTGTTCCTACTGAAAACATGTTGAGAAAATAGGCCACTTTTCATGCCATTGTTGAAAAAGTGTCATGTACAACTTGTGGAAAAAATTGTACAATATATTATTAATTAATAAAAATAACTATACTTTTCTTAATAAAGTTATAGTTATTAAAAAATTATAAACCTGTAAGTGTTTTATTATAAGATCTTAAGACTTAACTTAAATTTAAAGATACAATAGCTTTCATATAATAAACATTTCAATGATTTTATTCTTGAATGTTGTTATTATTCTGCTTTCGAATTTAAAATTGTCTTTACACTTTTTTACATTTAACCCGGCAGTGGTCGCGCTACGGTCATTTCGACCGAATGACAAAGAAAACCGAGTGGCGTTTTTGTTGATAAACAAAGACGCTAGAAAAAGCGCGACCATTGCCGGGTTAAATAACAAAATAAGTGCAGAATAGCCCCAGATAATGTAAATTGAAAATAAAATGTTATTAATATATTTCTTATTTATAATTCTTATAAGATATTTGTATAAACAGCAACATTTTATTATTACTTCTAATTTTCTTATTAACTGTACATAACTATATTTATTCATCTTTGTGTAAAAAAAAACAATTTTCAATCAAACTTATTCGAACCAATTAAAAATTTCATTTTTTGGTTTTATTCCTGTGCAATGGATTTTTGTAAATTACAAAAAATTTTGCATAAGTTATTTTATAATGTTATTTTCTTGTTATAGAACATCAATTTTACCATAAATGGGCCCTCTTGACTGATTCGGATGATATTGCTGGTGGTCCAAAAGGATATTTAAAGTGTGACATCAGTGTTATCGGCAAAGGAGATTCCGTTAAAATTCCTCCAAAGAGTGAAAAAGATGAAGATGATATTGAAGGTAATTTGCTTTTACCTGATGGAGTACCTATTGAAAGACAAAGAGCGAAATTTATTATCAAAGTTTATCGGGCTGATGGATTACCCAAAATGAACAGTAGTGTAATGGCTAATGTAAAAAAAGCATTTACTGGAGAAGTTAAAGATTTAGTTGATCCATACGTTCAAGTTTCTTTTGCAGGCCTTACAGTAAGTTATCTTACACTATACATTTTTGATGATTTCTTACGTAATTTTGTAATATTTATTTTCAAATATATATTTTACTGGTAAAATATATATTGGTAAATAGAAAATATTTGTAAGGTTGATCATTTAAGTTTAATTAATATAAAATTTTTAATAGGGTAAAACAAGTGTCAAAAGAAATAGTTATGCACCAATTTGGAATGAACAAATAGTATTTACCGAAATGTTCCCACCTTTGTGCCAAAGAATTAAAATTCAATTATGCGATAATGACCCTGTTCATGCAACTGTGATAGGTACACATTTCATAGACTTAAAACAAATAAGTAATGACGGAGAAAAAGGGTTCTTGCCTACGTTTGGTCCAGCCTTCATTCACTTGTATGGAAGTATCCGTGATTACAGTTTAATTGATGAACATTCTACATTAAATACAGGACTTGGACAAGGAATATCATATAGAGCACGGTAAATGATAAGTTGCATTTTTTATAACAATCTTTCTTTGATTATTATAATTTTAAAATATAATATATTGTATTTTTTTAGAATATTGGTATCTATACGAACTGAAATAAGCGATAATATAGAAATAGCACCTTCTTCAGTTGAAGTTGAATCCATACCACCAATAAATGAATTAGCTTACTCAAGAAATGTTAAATTTTTTTTATTTGCCACTATTATGGATGCTACGATGATAGATAAGAAACTGGGTGAAAAACCTATATATTTTGAAATATCTATTGGAAATGCTGGGAATTCTCTTGACGGTCATAATGAAACTTCTAAGGTTTATATTAATTTACTTTCATAAAATAATTAACTATAAAAGTTATGCATATATATTATAACTTATGTTACTTTTGGAATATTGATTCATAAATATTTATTCGAAAGAGTGAAAATTGAATTTTGAGAGAAAAAGTATAACAAATTGTTTATTTTTTAGATTTATAGTGTCAGTAATCCAATGAATTGTGGATCGGAAGAAGATGATTTGCAAGAAATCGTTGCAGATTCATGGCAAAGTACAACACCACCTGGAAAACCAATGACCCACGATAAAATATATTATTTTCTACCTTATTGGGATGATAAACCTTGCTTACATGTACGAAGTATATGGCCGGATTTTCGAAAGAGAATGTACAATAGTAATATGATCGGAAAGATTACTGAAAAATTGGTTAGTTATTTTACGATTAATTTCATTTTATTGTTAGCATAAGATATGCCTTATTTTCATAACTTATTTTTAAAGTAATTTGAAGTACTATTTTTAATTCATAAAAGGAAGAAGGACTCGCGGAGGTGCAACTACATATGGAAGATTTGAATTGTGAAAAGCTATTAAAGTCCGTATTAGATGAACTGAGTACAAATTGCATGCGTTATGTAAATATTAGTAAGTCAAGCGCAACTGGTCCTGGTTGGGGAAAAACTAAACTTGACAAAGAAAGATTAAAGCTTTGTCAGAGAGAAATAGAAAATTTAGGTTTAATGTCTCGAAATCTAAAAGCGATTGTTACAAAAAATAGTTTCAAAGAGAGATTCAAGACTGCTCAAACTTATCTAAAAAAATTGAAATTTCTTGTTGAAGATGTAAGTAAAACTTAACATATGCACTGAGGGAATTCCCGAACAATTATGGCGTGGAACTTATATCACTCTGTTTTGTTTAGATTCTCATGTTATAAATACTCAATTTTTATGTTAAAATTGCATGAATTTAGGCAAATGTAACTTAAAACTCACGCTAATGTGTCGAGGCAACATTCATGCTGTTTTGGTGTTATATCACAAACAATTTTAGCTTGAGAGTTTCCTCATTGTGTAAGAAATGACTATGAATAACAGCACGAATGAATAAAGAAGTTTAAATAAGAAGTATAAATGAATATAATTTCAAATAAATATTTTTTCCAGCCACAAGACTCTATGCCTGATGTATTTATTTGGGTGATTAGTTCAGGCAAAAGAGTTGCATATCATAGAATTAAGGCAAGAGATTTAATTTTTTCTATAGTCGATGAAGAATCTGGAAAAAATTGTGGAAAAGTACAAACTATATTTTTAAAGGTAATATCTGACATACTTATAGACATTACTATTAAATTCAAAATGCCACTCGAAGTAATGTTATGAAAATATATTATATATAAAATAGCTTCCTGGGAAAAAAAGATTTGGGCCTTCAGGCTGGACGATACAAACGAAGTTGGAAATCTTCATGTGGTTAGGAATTCTAAAACATAAAAAATATTTTGCTCAAGGTTTACCTAAAGGGTATGAAATCAGTCATGAATTGAAAAATATTGAAAGACTTACAGCTTTGCCACCGTCTGTCATACACTATATCCAAAAACATGTAAGTATAAAATAAATGTTTATTTCATGTATTCACAAAATATATTTTTTGTGAATACAAACATTCTTGTTTGAACATATATTAAAAATGAATATATGTAATTGTAGATTTGTATGTTTTTGTTTTACAGAAATTTCAATTACGAGCGCACATATATCAAGCAAGGTCACTTATTGGCAGTGATTCTTCTGGGTTATCTGATCCATTTGCAAGAGTAATATGTGGTGAGTTCTGCAAATCTACACAAGTTATTGATGAAACTCTCAGTCCGACGTGGGACGAGCTGCTACTATTTGAAGAAATTCTTGTTTACGGAGTCGATGAAGAAATACAAAAAAATCCACCATCCATAGTTATTGAAATATTCGATCAAGATAAAGTGGTATAGTTATAAAATATATTATTCGTTCTTTACACATTTTTTGTCTATTAATTTATCTATTAACTGAATTGGATATTTTTAGGGAAAATCAGAGTACATTGGAAGAGCTATAGCACGTCCACATGTAAAATTAGTAAAAGAAAATTACGCACTTCCAAATTTTCCTCCTTCATTAGAATGGTATGAAGTGTCAAGGGGAGCGTCAAGAGCAGGTGAACTTTTAGCAGTTTTCGAGCTTTTAGAATTTCCGATAATCAAAGAATTTGGATTTCCAACATTGCCTGATCCAAAACCACAATACCAAGCTTCCACGTCTATACAAGATATTTCGCCAATATTTCCCGTTCCAATTGGAATAAGGCCTACATTATCTAAATATAGGTAATATTCAATATAATACTTTTATTAAAAATACAACTACATTTACATATATAAATATTCATACTTTTCAGAATCGAAGTTTTATTTTGGGGATTGCGAAATTTAAAAAGGATTCATTTATTAACTGTTGATAAACCAAGAGTTGATGTTGAATGTGCTGGCCATATTCTATATTCTTCCGTTATATCAAATGCGAAAAAAAATCCCAATTTTAATACACCAATTAGATATATGGAACTAGAATTACCCGAAGAAGAACTATACAAACCGCCCTTAACAATAAGAGCCGTTGATTGTAGAAGTTTTGGTAGATATACTCTCGTTGGAACTCATACTATAAATTCGATACATAAATATATGCATTTATTTCCGACTAAAAAAGGCAAAGATATTGAGGACAGAAGAAAAAGTCTAGCTGAATCACAATATACATGTAAGGAAAATGTTTATTTAAGTTTGCAGCAAATTTGTTTAATTAGGTTAAAAACAATAAATAATTTCATTAATATTTTGTGTGATGATAGTTTTACACGAACACTCGTGCAACGTTGCCACAACGTTGTACAATAAGCAAAAACTTGTTATATAAACGTTGCTATAGCGTTACGATGAAGTTACAGTAACGTCGCATAAGTGTTCATGTATATTACATAATAAATTTATTACGTGCGTTATCCATTAAAGAATAAATTAAAAATTATGCAATAATAAATAATACGAAAAAATATGTTTTTTCGCAATATAATATAATATAATAATTGTTAATAATAAAGAGGATAAATACAATGTTGTTCCTCTATCAATTTTTATATGTTAATTTTTCTCCCAAATAAAAATTCTTGTATGTTTACGTT
>JABFPJ010003887.1:0-15002 GCA_022817425.1 Gryon sp. ZL-2020
ATTTTCTTTTGGTTTGTTTTGCCTACTTTATTTATATTTCACAATCACTGAAACTAAATTTCGGACCAACAAAAAAAAAGATCATTCATTGAAGTTGATATTTATCCTGGAATGGGAAATTCCTTATTTAAATTAAAGCAATGGCTTGCCGAGAACAGAAAGAGAGAAAAAAAGATACAGATAAATATTGCAACGAACGTGCAAACATTTGACGGCAATATTGCGCGTCGGTAATTCTTAACTCGTAAGTTTGCGTCGACGTAAAAATTCATTCTGAGGAAAAGTGTCAACATTTGTTTGCAATGAAACAACGGCAGTTGACGAATATCATTGCGACTGCCGCTGTGGACAAATATTTGCCTATGAAACGTGGGACGAAACAAATGTTGAACGGTTATTGAAGGTAACCTTAGAAGCTTTTAGTGTGTACCTTTGTATCCAATATGTGTGCGATCCCAAAAAAACATGCGGATTCTGAAGCAAAGCGCAAAAAAAACAACAGAAAAATCGAACGCTATGCTTTTTACGATTACTGTTATTACCCTTGTTTTGTAATGAAAAGTACACTGCGAAACGACCGAACCTAATGTGCGCTTTTTTACATTAAACTATAATAGTCAGATAATGGCGTTTAGGTATATTAGTGATAAAACAGAAATTACACACGAAACAAGTTTGCATGAAAGTCAATGTTTGTCAAAATTCAGATACTTTTTATTCAGTTACGGTAAATTTTATTTACACAATTCGTTATTTCAAATAATTATTTTATTGTTAATTAATATTATTACACATAAATATATATACATATATATATATATATATAAATATTAAATAATACATACCAACTGAGAAAAACTGTAACTGAATTTGTGTGAGAATAAAACTGTGTTGACTTTTAAAATTACATACTAGCCAAGTTCTTAACAGGATTAAACTTAAGCCTGGAACACCTTGTATATTGAAGGATCTTGATGCACTACTGCACACCTCTTCGTTAGAACACTTGGGAAATGAGGGTACTTGAATCAAAAAGCTCGTAATCACCGAAGGCCAAGTTTAGCTCTCTTTATGTTCTATTCTCTAAAATTACGCACCATTTTATCATTATCTAATAAATAAATAAATACATCCTTTTTTTATTCTACTTTGTCTAAATTACAAATTCAATCATTATCCCATACAAGAATTTAATACAAAATTATTCTCTTGAAAAGAACCAGATTTGACCAAAAATGTAAATTCATGCTTTTTTATATTCGACTTTTCTTTCTGTCATTCGCAATAGTGATCTATTCAAGTTCGTTGAATTCATCGAATTCGACTTCATTCTTACATTTAAATTCCTGTTTTCCTTGAGCTCTGATCCATCAGTTCCTTTTTCCCTTGTCTCTCTTATTATGGACTTGAACATTCTTTTGCAGGGGTTCCACCAAACTTTATAGTATTTCCAAACAGTTGGACTTCTTGCGACCAACATACGGATTCCTTTTTACGTTTGCCAAGGAACTTTTCTTATTTGAATTGTTTTATTCTCGTTTTCTTCTTTACACCATGTAAAAAGTCTTACAATTCAATATATACAAATATACCTTAATCAAAGTTAAACCGAGTGTTCCACATTAATAATAAGGGCCCGATTTGGCTGGCCTTGTTAAAACCTAATTAGTGGTGATCAAATCGGGGCCTAAACTGGACTATATTAGGATTTTCAAACTGTTTTCGATATATAGATATACAAATCCCCGAGCCCCGATTAGAACCTGACCAAGCCCTATCGAGGCACTGACCAGGCTCTATCAAGACCATGATCAGGCTCTATCAAGGCCCTGACAAGGCTCTATCAAGGCCCCTACCAAGCTCTATCAAGGCCCTGACCTGGCCCCATCAAGGCCCTAACTTAGCCCTATTGAAACCTTGACTAGCTCCTGTCGAAGCGATGCCCTGGTCTTATCGAGGCCCTGACTTATTCCACACTTCTCTATTTCCAAACTTTTTCGATTTATGGGTGTCCTTATTATGGCTAAACGTGGCCCTGATGGGGCATCCTAATTTACAAATCTGTCTACAGCTCGTATTTAACTCCGGGCAATAATATTACCCCGACCGGAAGTTGATATTAAAGTATTCCCTACCGGGGTCTGACTAGGCTTCAATATGAATAACCTAATTTTCATTTGTTTTTACAAATTTCCCTGTCAAAACCAGATAATTATGCTATTCTTAATTCTTGATAGATGAAGTTATAACTTAATTTGACACATTAGCATTTATCAAACTTTTTCAATACATGGGAATCCTTATTGAGGCCAAAAGTGGCCTTAATAAGGCAATCCTGATTTGCACATCGTTATATAATTTAAAGAACGTGCGTTCAAACCTTGCATTTTAACGTTTTTTTCTTTATTATGAAATAACCAAATAGGGTCCCGACCAGGCCTTAACATGGTTATCCTAATTTTCACTAGTTTGAACGGATTGCTCTATCAGGACCATATGAACACCCATTTGCAGCACCACGTCGGGAAACCCATATCAGTACCCGTTTTCATAGCAAGGCTTCCATGTTAAGGCCATAATTACAACCGATTTCAATTTCTACAAAGTATCATAGACAAAATAATACAAAATAGAAAATTCCACAAAATAAAAAATTCAACAAAAATTTAAACAAGTATCAAATATTGTCATATACTAAAATGAAGAAAAGTATTGATAATTTTGTGACAAATTAGAGATGATGAAAAAAATTGTGTTTCGTGGATTTACGTGCAATAAAAATGTCCAGTTAGTTGAATTTGATTGTACGAAAGGTGTGTTCAATGAATTATTTGGAGCAAGAGTTACAATTTGGAGAACCAATTACGTGTCTCTTATGAATTAAGAAATCTCACTTTACAAATTGAATTTGGCACACATTTCACAATACTTTCATTTCTATAGTGTGCACTCTCTTAAATTAAATTGCTCCTCACAACAATACTTAGCTGGTCAAACAATTTTTATCTCGTTTCTCGATCATTCTGAAGAAGAAATAAAAGAAATGGGATAATATATATTTAATTTGTCGGCATTAAATAACTTTCATATATTTATTATCGTTGTAAGTATCCATTAAAAATGTTTCAATTATATTACGTAATCGCATAACCGAGTGTATCCATTGAACTCTGCAAAAGCGATGCAACAAAAACCAAAATATTCATTTACAATTGCGATTGGCAAACTAATACTGCTTCAATGTTCAAAGAATTGATGTTTATATTAATTACGTAATAAGTTTAAAGTGCAGCAATAACGTAATCATAAATCCGTTTAACTATATACTTTAACTTATATCGATTCTAAAGCTACCGAGGAGACATTTTCATCGCGTTAATTACTTTACCATAAATTAACAGCTGCTTAATTTATCTTGCCTGATCGTTTTTATACAGAAAAAAGAATGCAGTAATTTAATCGAGTTTCTCGAAGAAAAATGGGAATAGGTTACGCAATTGGCTCTTACTGTGAAATAATGCCAAACTTGTGTAATCGCGATGAAAATTAGTGCTTATTCGTGTGTGTGATTTTCTAATAATTGTACTGGTATTCGAAAATGTATATACAGTCGTTTGTTTACTGTTTTATGTATAATAACATCGATACTGATGTCACGTTCTTGATGATATTTAAGATGTTCACGATATCCATGATAATATACAGAATATCCATGATTATATTTATGATGTCCATGATATCCATAATGATATTCATGATATCTATGATGATATCCATGATATCCATGATGATATTCATGAAATTCATCATGATGTTCACGATGATATCCACGATATTCACGATCATAATCATGATATCCATGATATTCATGATATCCATGATGATATCAATGATATTCATGATATTTACAATATCCGTGATGATATTTATGATGATATCCACGACATCCATGATGATATTCATGATATCCATGATGATATTTATGATGATATCCACGATATCCATAATGATATTCATGATGATATCCACGACATCCATGATGATATTCATGATATCCATGATGATATCCACGATGATACTCATGATATTCATGTTGATAATCATGATATTCATGATGATATTCACGATATCTAAATAATGAATTTTCAACTTCAGTCAAATTCATTTATTATGTAATTTCTCCATGAAACTGTTCTCTTACATTTATTTCATTGCATTGACTCGTCTCGTTTAAGATAAAAGAGCGTAGATGTTGAGTGAGTGGATATAGCGTTGAAGAAAAATGTACGAATATACTTTATTATTAATTACAATTACAAATGTGTCAGCAGCATGAACGATCGATATGACTGTTTATTCGCTTCATTCTCATCGGTCTTTCCGCGTTTGCGCGCGACTTTGCTTTTGCAAATTGCGAACGCCACACGTCGCAGGGTTTTGCAGCTGCGACGCGAAAGCATTCGTTGTTAGCGACAAAAAAAAAAAAAAAAAAAGAAAAAGGACAAGCCGATTTACTTTGTATTTGGTTGCTTTTTCAAAGTCGTCGCCTTTTAATAAAAAACCATCGTCGTTATTATTACGATCATGACGTTGCATATTTGCGCTACATTTCTTTCCTTTTTCGTCCCTAAAGATATTTTCCCGGAATATTTTGCGCTCAATTACTCAATTCAAAATACTTTGGTTGCGCCAAAGTGCATCGGTATTATGTGTCAATGCGAACAATTGTTGGCGTTTTTGTTTGGCCTAAGAATGAAGCTGCGAAATAAGAGAAATGACTGTAATTAATAAACAAAACTATTATCGTAAGAGTATATCCGTTTTTCGTATACAAGTTGCGTGTCACGGACGTAACACTCGCTGCAAATAAACGGAATAAGAAATTTTTGTTAGTGATTAATGATAAGAATGCAGATAGGCACAATTCTAAGGTCGTTTGTTTGCAATGTGTTATTAGTGTAATCGCGATGTGTGCTTGAACTTTCTACTTACCTTTTTTTTGCAGTAAATTTGTGGAAAGTTTAAAAAAATATTTCTTTTTAATTATATTCTTTTTGGAATGTAAAAAGACGTTTTGGAATATATGAACTTGTTTAGAAATACAAATTTTATTGTAATAAAAAAATGATTCCTAGCAAAACTTAAAATTATATTGCGACTATATTGTAATATGTTATAGAATATATTGGATATTTATATATTGATATATTTCGATAGACAATATATCACCTTTTTACTGTGAATATAAATATGTGTTTTTTATGTATATATATTATATTTTTTAAATTTTATAATATATTTACATACATAAATATAATATAAAATTAAAAAATTTATGAACTAAAATATAAATATATTGACAATGTATGGTAATATATTGACCATATATATATGCATATTTTCATATTTTCATATTTGTTAATTTGTCACAATTATATTTTCAGTATATCCTATTTTTAAAATATATTGAAAATATATTAACAAAGTATTAAAAATATATTATTAAGAATCTATTAAGAATATATTAGGAATATATTCGCAATATATTTACAGCAACAAATATATTTCAAAATGTATATCAAAATATATAACTTTTTGCCAAAAATATGTGTGCATATAGTCATATATACTTTTGCATATATTTTGAAATATATTTTCTTGCGTTAGGGAAAGAATGATATATATATATATATATATATATATGGGTTTTGCTTTTATTGCATGCTTATTTACAGCGGTTCAAAAGGGGCAAAGATTGGATAAAGTTCGATAGACGCGCGTCTCAGATTTTAATGAAATTTGTTGAAAAGTTTAAGCGAGCTGAGAAAGTGATATATACTTATAAACAAACTAATTTCAATTTATGTAAGTCATTTAACATTGCCAATTATCGACTTGACGTTAAAATTATTTAAGACACTTTATAAGTTTGGAGTATCACTTTTTGGATGCAAAAATTATTAATTAAGTTAAAGCCGAGAAAATAAATTATTAATTGGTTTGATTAATGAATTGAAAATTACAAAATAACTGTCAGGGTAAAATAGATTAAGAAAACAATTTGCGCAAGTTTCAAATATAATTATTTGCTCAAACTCTTTTGTTTCTTCCTTTTTCCAAATTGTCTAATAATCTTTTTCTTTCAAAAACAAAATATAATTGCCAGTTGAAAATAGATGTGTTCATTGGTCTGTGAAACAAAGATAACGAGAATTATAGTGACGGATGAAAAATGCAATATCAATTTGTATGACAACGTTATTTTTATTTCTTTATTACGTTAATCATGAACTTAAATAAACGAAACTCAATATTGAGTTCATTCAATTATTATTATTTGTACAAAATATAAAGTATTGATAAATAATTTTAAAAAAAGTATAGAGCACTTTAGAGCTAATTTTAATTAAATAATACATTCTATTTTCTACGGAAGTAAATTCAGTTTGCGAGATGAAGTTATTTAAAATTCAAAACATAAAATAAAATATAAAATATGATATATAATTTAAAAAATATTTTTGAGCATTTTAGAACAAATTTTAATTAAAAAAGGTTATTGTCTAATAAAGTAAATTTAGTTTGAGACGTGAAATTGTGGAAAATGCAAAATATACAATAAAATATAAAATATTGATATTTGATTAAAAAAGTCTTATGAGTATTTTAGAGTATTTTAGAGCAAATTTGAATTAAAAAAATATATTTTACTGTCTACTGTAAAATATAAAATAAAAAATAAAAATAAAATATTTATATATAATTTAACAAAAAAATATTTTTGAAGATTTTAGAGCGAATTTCAATTAAAAAATGTTACTGTCTAATAAAGTAAATTTAGTTTGCGAGTTAAAATTGTATAAAATGCACATTTTTGTTACATCTCAATTTTGTAACAAGAAACTATAAAATGAAGGAAAAACACGAATATTCGATTATATCTACAACATTGATTTCAACCAAAAAATACGTTGACTTTCTTTGTGATACTTGTGTGCGCTAAAAGATGTTGCGTATCAAAAAATATTGTGAGATTTTCAAATCGACCTACATTCATAGCGCATCATTCACAACTCGTCAGTAGATTCCGTAAAGATCTCATTCTGCTTGAATTTTTGTCGTATTTCTTTCGTAAGCTTTTATATATATGGAACAGTACGTATTGAAACTCGTTGCAACTTTGATTATCCCGTTGAAAAAGAGCCGCTGGCGATTATTTTATACCAAAACTGCAAAATTCATTTTCTTTTCTTCCCATTCATTTAAGGTTAAATTTTAACATGTCTTTTGCTAAAAACTTATTTTAATAAAATGTTGAGCATAAAAAAAGACTGATGTTATGTTGGATTAAAATTGGACATTTTTGTTTGCATTACATGAAGAATAAAAAAAAGAAGAGAAGACTAGAACACTAAAAGGAATTAATGTTTTGAAGATTAGATCAAAAAGCTTTCAGAAATGAAATGTATAAACACATCTTATCGCGAGGGATTTCACGGAATGAAAGAGTAAAAAGACAGATTCAATTAATTTATCCGACAGTGTCTTAAATATTCGCTCTCAAAAATGTGCATTTTTTATTCCAAGTCTTTAATTTTCTTTTAAGATAAAACGTTTAAGGAAAGGTTTAACTTTACATCGTGATAAACAATGGAAGAACAAACATTGCTTCTAATAATACAAAAATAAAACAACCACAAAATAACAACAACAAAACAACACAAACAAACAACAAACAAACAACAATAATACAACAACAACAAAATTACAAAGCAACAACAGCAAAAGAATAACATAACAACAACAAAACAACAACAAAACAACAGCAAAACAACAACAAAACAACAACAACAACCAAAAAGAATAAAAGAAATAAAAAGTTATTTTAAACGATATTTTTGCAAAAAAATTGCAAAAAAGTCAGGTAATATTGAATGGGAAATAACAACTGAGGAACAAGTGTAATGTTCTTGAATGTTCCTCTGTCTCGATTATGAAACATGCGCATAGAAAATTTCGATAGCTGCAAAAAAGTAAGAGCGAAAAAATGAAATATCGCAAGTTGGTATAAATATAATATGAGCATTCGTACGAGTCTAGTCATATTTGCCTTAATAGAAGCTGAAAGCATCTCTCATGATAAAAAGGATGTTTTTAATATTTTATTAGAGAGTATCGGATTTCTTTTCCGGCGAGCTTGAAAGCTGCAAAATCCAATGACAAGACAATTCCACTGAATCGCAGTACGCAGTTCAATATTAATGAACGTTTTGATTTGCAAAAGCTTGTGTTAAAACACTATTAGTGGAAGTTCGGATTACATCATGTTTTTGTTCATTTTTTGTCTACAAAACGGTGCATTAACAAATAAATGCATTTATGATTTCGTTTTTAGTTTGCTTTTTTAGATTTTATGTTTGTGTAATGAAATACGTGAAATTAGATATGATTTGAATGATAAGATGTTAATTTAGAAGTAACAAATTATAAATTCAAAATGAATGTACAAATAAAAGAAATAAACAAACAAAAAAATAAATAAAATTAAATGAAAAAAGGAATTAAAAAGTAAATAAAAAAGTAAACAGAAAAGTAAGCAAAACAATTAAACGAAAAAACTAACCAAAATAAGTAAACAAAAGAAGTAAACGAAACAAAACTATAAATCAAGGAAGTAAGACATAGAAGAAAGACAAAAGAAGTAAACAAAATAATAGAAAGTAAACAATAAAAGTAAAGAAAAGAATTAAACAAAAAAGTAATTAAAAAGTAAATAGAAAAGTAAACAAAAAAGTGAACAAAACAATTAAATGAAAAAAGTAAACAATAGAAGAAAAATAAAAGAAGTAAACAATATAAGTAAACAAAAGTAGTAAACAAAAGAAGTAAACAAAAAAGTAAACAGAAGAAGTAAACAGAAGAATTAATCAAAAAATAAACAAAAGAAGTAAACAAAACAAGTAAACAAAACAAAACAAACAAAAATATTTCGTTTGTTTTGTAAACGTTTGATTTGAAATAAGAATATAAAGATTTGTGATCAGCAACGTGAGCTGGTATATAATGAAGGTTGACACTTCATTTGAAGCGATAGAGCAATACATTTTGAAAAGCAACGAGCTGTGAAACAGATTAAAAACAACGGTTATCGACGACGTGTAAGTAATGAATATACGAACGAAAGCCAGTCAATTCACCAATTTATACGTTGAAAATGAGTAGTGTTCTTGTGGGTTGCGCGTATATCAACAATAGTTCGTGTTGAAAATGGAGCAATTCATGATATTCCTGTTCACGCCATTTGAATACAGGCATAACTGAAATTATTAATTAGCACAATTTAATGCATTTCAATATTCAACCACAAAACGATAAGGTTAGACCACCTTATGTTTCGTTATTAAACATGAACAGTTTCAATTTGCCCAACGTATTTGTACGCTATTGAATATACTCCAATCGGCTGATTATTTAAAATTACACCAGCAATGTGTAATTCAAGTATTCATTCCATCGTTAATGTTTCCAATTCAAATCATTTACTTTGATATCTTTCACCCAACAATTTTTTCAAACTTTTTCTTACTTCAAATATTTAATTAATATTGCAAAGTTGACCAACATTTTTACAATAAAATTATTCTCCAAAGTACTTTATTCAAGAAACTCGAAACATTGACCTTATTTCAAAACTATAATGTAGAAAAGTAAAAAAAAAAGTAAAATGTTAAAATGTACGATACTATAACTTATTGATTCGGTCTTCTTCATCTTGATGGTATTTGCGCAGGAAATTGAGCCGTTAATCCATGAACGTCTATGAATATAATCGGCGACTTCTGGCTGATCAAGTGAGACCGGAGGCCATTATGTTTTCGAACGTTCCTCATCAGCAGCGGGAAGTCGCTTGGAAAAGCTCACAGGAAGCATGCTTCACTGCATCGGACACGCTAACCCCCTTGTCTCGTTATTAATCATAAGCCAAATGCCTTGATCACTGCGCTCGGTTATGTAACTTAAGCGCCCACTATCCACTTAAACGCAACACAGGTCTTTTTCATAATCGCTCATTCTTCATGTTCCAACAATTCGCATCTTATTATCAACTCAAATATCAAAGACATCACATTTTTAGACGATGAAAAGTAAAATGAAGATTAAGTGAAGCAGAATTAATTTTTTTTCACACAAAACGAAAAATATATCTATAAAATATATATATCTAAGTGTGATTATTTGCCGCTTATTATATATAAAAAATTGAAATTATATATACGAATATATTTTAAATGTTAATTTATTTTATATATTAAATATATATTAAGTATATATAATATATATATATATATGCTCAATTGCATATATTGAACATATATGGACCATATATGAAATATACTTTGGCCATATATGGATTGCTTTTGTAAAGTAATAATACACTTCCAATATATGGTGCATATATGGAAAAGTTTCAACTTTTGCCAGAAATATATTTTGGAAATATACTTTTTGTCCCTGAGAGTTCGTTAGGGAATTTTGCTTCTTTATTACCTAAATTTTAATTAATGTTGGAATTGGAATTAGTGGTAATGAAGCAATTTTTTTTTGGAACTGATTAAGAAATTGTAGGTTAAAATGTGCGCGAATTGATACTGTTGTCATGCTTACAATTTCCGAATATCATTCAATTTACCCAGCAAATTTAATGAATAGTTAACGAGTTTGGCATTAGATATGGCTTTGTTAACGAAATCAATAGTAATCGCGTTTCAAGTTTTCCGATTCTTCATCAAACTAATCTTTCGATTTCATTTCACGTTATTATTTTAAACAAATAATAAATTTTAAATAAAATACTTGTAGATAAATAATAAAAATGTATAGTTTGAATTATTACTGATATTTTGGGTAATCATTGCAGCAATTAATTTCGTCATTCATGGAAGAATCTATAAACCAATTAGTGCACTTAAATTGACTCTGACAATTGAAATTAAATTAGAATAAATTCAAATAATTATTTGAGTATTCAGAAACACATATTTTTGGTATTTATATATAAGTGGCGAATTAAAGCAGGCGAAACTGATCACAAATTGAAATACTATATTAAATGAATACTTCGAAATTCCAAATGCATTTAATGTTTTCATTTCTCTTTAATTTTAGCCGATTAATAAGTTAGATTTTATCAAAATTACACAAAGTATTTCGATATATCCATTTTTTTGGAAATATGAATTCCGATGTGTTTAAGATTATTCATTTTTTTGAAAATATCAGTGTTAAAAGTTGTCATATGGATATCATGTGGATGTCATAGGGATGTCAGGCAATCTTAAGGATTTTGTAGGGATATCATAAGGATGTTATCGGGATGTCATAAGGATGTCACTGGGATGTTATAGGGATGTCACAGGGATGTCAAGAATATCATACGGATATTATAGAGATGTCACAAGGATGCTATGGGATGTCTTAAGGATGTCATAGGGATATCACAGGGATATCATACGATGTTATAAGGATGTCATAAGGATATCACAAGGATGCAAATATTGAATATAAATATTAAATATTTTTTACACTGAACACCCGGCTATAGCCGGAGATTCAGTTACTACTTGAATATCGTAACCTAAGGATAAAATAAATTAATTAA
The DNA here is from genome assembly GCA_022817425.1 of Gryon sp. ZL-2020. Lineage (NCBI taxonomy): Eukaryota > Metazoa > Arthropoda > Insecta > Hymenoptera > Scelionidae > Gryon > Gryon sp. ZL-2020. The sequence continues at coordinate 11,660 of JABFPJ010003887.1, forward strand.
ATTTCAAGGTAATTTCATTCTCGTCACGAAATGCAACAAGAAGTATTTATTTTACCTAATTGCACGTTTAATTCTTGCGAAAGAGTCTTTAAGTTGCATTCGCGTGTATTTTTATGTGTAGTTGGGTGCGGTTTCTACAAACTATAATCGCAGTTAGCAACGCAGTCTATTTCTATGTTTGACAAGAAACAAGACAGAAATATTCTTCACATTTTGTTTTAATTGAATTAATCTCTTAATAACAAATTAATTAATAAACTATATATATCCCTTTTATATATCCAAGTTTATTCTATTATAAGTTTATTATAACTGGAAAACTAATTTAATATTAACTTGAATAATTTCTGTTCTCGGAGTTTTTTTATTTATCTTTTATTTTAAACATTGAAGAATGCATTTACGTGTTTTCTTGCAACACATTTTAATAGATAAATGAAACAAATGAAATTATCATAAACATGAATCAATTTTTACTTCATTGTCTCTAATTTCTTTTTCTTTTGATTTCAGGTAAGCTGATTTAACAAACACGGAGAATATCTATTAATGCAAGTATTTCTTCAATAAAAAGATAATTAATAATTGTATTAAACATAAAATTGGATTCTCGTGCAAAATAATTTAACTCGTGAATTCACTTTAACTCAATTTTTTTATAATTATAATTTTAAATATAGATAAAATACAAAAATGAGCTTCTTAAAATAATATATAATTAAAGCATAATAAAAAAGTGAATAAAAATGTGTTAAAATGGAATTTCACGATATTTTCATTGTTTAAATACTTGAATATTTGAGAATCTCATTTTACAATAAAACGCAAATGTTAAGCGCTTATTTAAAATAAGATCTAATTTAGAAACAATAATGTTATAAAAATCATAATCAAATATGTTCTATTATATTATTCTGTCAGCGAATGTTATTTCAACAGAAAATGGCGTTGAAATTACGTCAGCCTTTTTAGTGCGTTATAAACATTTTGACATCATTGTTTTGAAATTCGTAAAAATATGGTTGAACTTAATTACAGTGACGTAAAGCATGATGTATTAATTTGACATAATTGCGCAAAAGTGAAACAAAATTAACAGTTAAACGGCAATATTTCAGGCATAAAATTGGCAAAGTCTCCAAAGAAGATTTCAAACTCAAAGTAGAAAAACACAATAAATGTTTAATTCAATGGAATTAAAGTAATTGATTGACGTGTCAAATAATTACAACGCAAACACATTTTTGACAGCAATTTCGTAACAAAACGAAATGTCAGTGCATTTCGTAGTCGCCATTTTTCATATTTTTCGGCATTAAAAGTGCACAATTTTTGAGTGACTACATTTTATGGGACAAAACGGGGTTGGATTTCAAATGAATTTTTGTAAATGTGAGCAACTGCCAATCAGAAGTGGAAAATCTGAAATAAACTTAAAAGTTTATTTTAAGTGCGAGGTTTCATTAAGTCTAATACAATCATAAAAATTAATTCGAGAAAAAAAATTAAATTAAGAAATCAGAAGATTTCACTGCAAACACAAGTGTCTCATTTTGAGACATTTTTGATGATTGAGACACAAAAAACGTCTCAAAATTGAATAAATGAGACATTTTTGGTATCATCAAAAATGTCTCAAAATGAGACACTTGTTTTTGTAGTGTTAAAAGAATGTTATTTTTCTTGATAATTTTTAAAAATTAAAAAAAAAGTTTAATTTAAAAAAAATAATTTTTCAAATTATTATTACTATTACATCCAGAAAATAATATTTTTATTAAAAAATATAAATCTAAATGTCTTATTTTACATTTAATTTGTGAAATTGCCTGGATGCGTACTGCATAAGTTAAATTCCATATATTTTTAGTAACTTTTGATTAATATTAAGTTAATGATAGTATTTCTCTTGAAAATGCCTTTGCATTTTACAAGTTTAAACTTTCAAGTAGATGAATAAAGTAAACTTCATTACGGATTTAATTTCATTTCACCATGCTATATCATGGAAGTATATGTATATTGGAATCACGCAAAGCGTTTCGAAATCCGTTACTATATTTATTCAAACTTACATTTATATACTAATTTAATATTTCATGTTTAATAAGTCAGATCTATACAATTTTGGGATTAATTATTACGTTTTAATAAGCTGTTTTGTATTGTTGATAATAAAGAGGATAAATATAACGTTGTTCCTCTATTAAATTTTATATGTCAATTTCTTTCCCAAATGAACATATGACAATGAACATATATTTTATTTGCATAATTTTATATATTTTAATTCTGATGAGGAAATAAAATTATTTCGAAACGTAAACATACAAGAATTTTTATTTGGGAAGCTGTTTTGTAATTTGCGGCATAATTGAAAATTGTGTTTTTATATATTTAATTAATTATTTTTTTAGAAAATATATTTTGACAAAGTATATTAAATAGGCAATTTATTTTTAGAAAATATTAATATGTCTTAGATAAAATATATTAATAAACAAACATAATATTAAATTGCGATATCATATGGACATATCATATAGATTTCATATGAATGTCATAAGGATGTCATAGGGATATCACAGGGATATTATGGTATGTCATATGGATGTCGTGGGATATCATAAGGATGCTATGGGATTTGTAGGGATATCATAGGTATTTTATAGGGATGCCATGGGATATCAAGCATGTTACAGGGATGCCATGGGATGTATCGGGATATAATAGGAATATCGCAAGGATGGCATGGGATGTCATAGGAATGCCATAAGGATGTCATAGGGATGTCATAGGAATGTCATAGGGATGTCATAGGGATGTCACAGGGTTGTCACAGGGATGTCATAGGGATGTCATAGGATGTCGTAAAGATGTAATAGGGAACCCACGGGATGTCATAGGGATGTCACAGGGATGTCATGGGATGTCATATAGACGTCATACGGATATCATAGAGATGTCAAAGGGATGCTATTGGATATCATAGGGATGTCATATGTTATAGCCTATATAACTTATAGGATGTTATAAGGATGTCATTAAGATTTCATAGGGACTAATTATTTTTTACAGCAAACATCCGGTCAAAGCCGATGATTTAGTTACTATTAATATATTCTGTCAAAAATATATTTCAATATTGAATGCAAAATTATTAAGATTAAATACAGTCGAATGTATAGTTTATGAGAATATCAATATACACAACAGATGGATACGTGTCAAAATGATTTGCATTTGAGTTCATAAACAATCGGCAAATGTAAATGGCGTGGTGCGTAAACCGAATTGTCCAATTTCCGGGCTGACCATGATCATCAGGCTTTATCAATTCACG
>JABFPJ010003888.1:0-14998 GCA_022817425.1 Gryon sp. ZL-2020
TTGGCCGTGATGAGGTAACAGACACACAGACAAACAGACAAACAGACAAACAGACAAACAGACAATCAGACAAACAGACAAACAGACAGACATAGATTGAAATTTATATATTAGTAGGATATATTAAAAACATATTAAGAATTATTTTGAATATATTATTTATAATTTATATATAATTTTTTATTATTTATATATATATTATATAAATTATTATATATTATATTTTATATTTTTTTATTTTTATTTTTTTATTATATATTATATATTATATTTTAATTATTTATAATTTATATATAATTTATAATATATGAATATATATTAAGAACTATTATGAATATATTAAGAATAATTTTTATAGAAAAAGTATATTCAGAATATATTAACAATATATTTTTCGTTTTGCTGAGGATATATTAAGAATTTATTAATAATATATTAAGGATATATTAAGGATATATTAAGAATATATGAAAAATACATTAAGAACACATTAACAATACATTAACAATATATTAAATATATATTAAAAATATATTAGGAATATACTAAGAATATATTAACAATGCATTCACAATATACTTTCTTCATTTTACTAGAAATACATTGTAAAATAATTTATTCTTACATTTCCTGCAATTACTTAAATTATTTTTGCCTTAAAATAGAAAAGTAATTTGCAAATTTGACAGAAGTTGAAAATGTTCATGAACAATCACTTTCATGGCATAATCATTGAGAAGCCGTTACAGAAGATTAAATATCTATTACGAATTGCAAAGTGAAGGAGGAAGCGCATTAATTTCATATGCATGATAATTCTATTATTCATTTGGCGGCTATTAAACGAGAGAGCGAATGCAACTGCAAGTGCGGTCAGACCAATTAAAATGATCCAAGTTTTGCGATGAAATTGGAAGTAATATCTGGGCCAACCACATAACAACATCATTTTCAGAACAGTCGCGGCAATTGGCACAAGACCAAACTCATATACTTATCACACTTACATACAATTGCGTTGTTATTTAGCAAATTCCTCGTGCAAATCGATTCACGCGCTCGTGTTGCGTGTCGTTCTGATGTTTCAATGCACTTCGCAAGTTTTATCAAAGTGTCTCATTATTAGTCACCAAATCATTTCGGAACTAAAGTGTTTGAACAATTACGATGAATTAGGGTAAATATTTCCTGGTAGAAATATAAATGGGGCTAAAATATGGCCCCGGTAAAGAAACCATAATATCTGATCGGGTATTGAAATGATTTTCCCGACTTGGCCTTTCCGGGCTGTCATGTGGTTTTGATAAGGCAAACCGTTAGAAGTAGTGAAAATTAGGATTAACCATGTTGTGGCCTCATCAGAGCCTGATCTGGTTACTTGATAATTAACGAGGAAAAAGACTAAATTTATTATTTGAACATTCTTTAAATTCTTGAATGTTGAATTGGTAATCTCTTATAACTTATTAACTCATTTATAACAAATCGGGAGGCCTTATCAGAGCCTATTGTAACGCTAATTACCCTTAGTAATTCAAAACATATATTGCCACTATATTATTACTTCAAACATATGTTCTCAATCTATTGTCACAGTATTACCACTATATTACCACTAAGTTGCCACTATATTGCCACTATATTGCCATTATATTACCACTATACAGCCAATATATTGCCGCTATATTGCATTTGATTTTGTACACTTATACTTTAAGGCCTTATGGGGGCCATTTTTGGCCATAATAAGGCTTTATCACGGCCATTTTTTGGCCATAATAAGACCTTATCAGAGCTATTTTTGGCCTTAATAAGGACAGCCATTATCAGAGAAATTTTAAGAAATCCTCATGTGGCCCAGTTTAGGCCCCAATTATGTAACCACTGTTTGGGTTACAATAGGGAAGGCCGGATTGGTGTCATATTATTAATGTGGAATTCCCGGTTTTACTTCTAGTAGAGATATCTCGGGACTTGGTCGGGGCTGATTTGGCCATAATAAAGTTTTATCGGGGTTATTTGTAGCCATAATAAAGGATACCCATTATCGAAAAAATTTTGAGAAATCCTAATGTGGTCCAATTTAGGCCCTGATTAAGTAACCACTGTTTAGGTTACAAAAGGGCAAACCATACTGGTACCATATTTGTAATGTGAAATTCCCAGTTCCACTATTATTAGAGATATTTAAGTATCTGCGGACCTTGTCGGGGCCCAATTTGGCCAAAATAAGGCCTTATCGGGTTTCTTCGCATTATTATTTTTTAATACAAAAATTTTGAAAATTAAAAAATTAACAACTTTTATTAATTTTCATATATAATTATACAATTATTCAATTTAATAGAATTTTCACTTAACAGATAATTAAATGTTCACTCATGTGGATCTGCCAATACCTGATTATACAAAAAAATAACTACCTAATTTAAAAAGCGATAAAAAGGTTGGATACAGGCGTTAATGTTTCTTTTATTTGGAATCTCCCGTTTGTTTGCCGCCTTTGTTACGCGGATTTCCGCTTTTTCTTATGCAAATTAAAAATGAATTTACGACTGTTTGACGAAATCTTTTGGTCGTTCTAAAGCTAAATGGCAAAATAAAGGAATTGGAATAAAAGGAAAATGAAATCAAAAGCCTTTTTTTGTTCATCCATAATGCAAAAACAAAAAAAAAAAAAAAAAAAAAAAGAGCAAGAAAAAGCGTCAAGACGGAGTCGTTTGTACCAGCTAGTTAAGTTTCGATGAGCAACGAATTGCGTTCATTTATTACAAATTCCATTTTGACTTTTTCATTTTTACTTTGAAAGTTTACTTAAAAGTTTTGTCTCCTTCTTTTTTTCTCAAAATATGCGTCTAGTTTTTAAAAGAAAAAAAAAAAAAAGGGTAAAACACACGACAAAATCAAGACAAAAAGAAAAGTTGACCTTAATCCTTACTACTTTTTCTGACAAGTTTATTTACAACTCTCCCTGGGCCACGGGAACCTGGATCACACACTCTATGACTCGAGTGCATGTACTTACACGACGTCATTACTTCTGAGTATGAAACTCTTGTTGTAATATTAGATAGAAATAAAAAAAATGTTCGTTTCCTATTTTTGTATTATTATTTGTAATACGGCACGTTAACGTAATTTTCCTTTTACATAATCTTATCCATTTGCTCGCACACGTACATATACACACACACACACACACACATATATATCTATATATATATATATATGTATATATATGTATATATATATAATTCTTTGCAATTTATTGTATATTGTGACGTCAGATTTCTGTGCGTCTGGGGAACTTGTCATAAAATATTGATGCTTATTCATTACAAACATAAATGTTCAATTTCACACATTTGTTCAACTAACAGTTTTAATTTCAGCATTTTATCATGCGCGCTTTTTTGTTTAACTTTTGTTAAATTTCTTTCTTTATTTTTTTAATATTTTGTTATTCTTCATATTTATTGTTATTATTTTGCAATTCAAAGTAGCACTTAATTATTAGTTTAGTTTCCACTACCAAAGACAATTTCAAGTTACATTGTTTTACTGCATTCCCAAGCTTTTATGTTATTAATTTATTATTACTCTAATGAGAATATGCGATTACATTTTATATTCATTACAATTCTTTTTCCAATTTGAACATATTCTTATGCATTTGTTTTATGTATGCGTCGAATAATTTGGAGGAAACAATAAAGAAGAAATATACTTGGTATAATTACACGGTTCCTATGTTTGAACAAAACAAGAACAAGATATGTTGCAGAGTTTTGTATATTATTATTGCAATTTGTAACGTTTGCGTTATTTAATGCAATTGTAATAATGAATTTGCACCTTTTTGCGATGATCATTTTTGAATGTATAAAATCTAACATAATATTGTCGTCATATTGTTTGTTTTATTGTAATTATGAATGTAATTTATTAAGTTTTTATTTAATTAATTAAGAAACTTATATGTTATGTAATTCAAACCGAAAATTTGAATTTATCACTTTGGTCCCCTAAAATTTGTAGTCAGGCAATTTTTGCTAATGATTTGTTCGAATCGACGTAGAGACTCAAACACGTTTCAATGTGACAATTAGAGCTGGTTCAAAATAAATTTGAATACAAATGTTGCTTAATAAATTATTCATCAATCATTGTTACAATTTAAAATTTGTATCAATTGTTAACGTGTTCTTATTAAAAAAAACGTTATGTTTTCGATGATGTCATAGCGATAGCCTTATATTTGTAATTAATCTCTGTTACATGTTTCATTCGGAATGATTGATAAAAAGTTTATTTATCAATAAATAAATATAATAGACTTAAGCTCGGTTATAACAGCAAATACAAAGAAAGAAGTTGTATTATATTAGTTTTTTTCATGAGTCATAAATCAGACGGAATTGTTTAATATGACATATATATAAATATATATAAAAAAGTAATAATTTTCTATAAATAAAATTACGTCAATAAATTGTATGTAAAAAGTCTAAATAAATTATAAGTCATTTTCATTACATGGATAATCGTAAAAAAAAGTACAGAAAACAACTTACCACGGACAATTGTAATGTTTCAAATTTATCGCAATAAAACATTTTAACTATAGTGAATATAACTATATTTCTACTCTGAATCTAGTGTATGAAATGTGTAGTCTGATAACAATTATGATGCGAGATTTTACGGAATTTCGCGAATCGATACCATAATTTATTCTCTCAAAGCATAACATAGCAAATCTACTCCTATAAAAGTCACACATATATATTCAAGATACAAAAAAATTCGTTACAGACAATACGTGTTAATGACTAGATTCTTCAATTAGAACTTTACATAGAAGATTCGTTTCAATGCATAGATATTGTTGCAATATTGAAAAAGTATACTTTTAAAAAATGCATATAATTTGACGGACAATTATGTGTATTCATTAAAATAATTCCAAGAAAAATAACGTACGTTGATCAGTCAAATTAAATCTATAAAATGTAAAATTTTGATATAATTATAAACAAATTAATTGACATATCAAATTATCTGCTTAATTTTCATTGAAATGGCTTAATTAAACAATAGTGGACATTAATTGAAACAGCACTAATTCGAAAATTTGCATCGAATTGCAAACTAAAATACTTTTGCATAAAATGTCGTAACATTTCGTAAGTTCAATTAAAAGAACGCACTAGTTGACTGAAATTTGCATTAATCTTTACAACATATGAATGTTCAAATAAATCAATCGTTTCGTTTGGCTTAAACTTTTTCAATCATGCAAATGATATTTGAAACAAAATCCAATCAAAAATAAAAGAAGTTGAAACATTAAAATATTGGATAGCTTGCTTTTGTTCATACAAAAATGTTTTTCTTTGCTTTCACAAAAGCAAAATAGAAAAGTAGTCTTTATTAATAATTGACTTACTTTTCATTGCTTCTAACATTTGTGAATGATATTAATAACAATGAATCAACCTGCGTATTTTGTGAATATTTATATTATACAAAATATCATTATATACATGGTGCCTTCTGTTCGCACATTATATAACAAAACAAGAATTATGCTGATGAGAATGCATTAATCCCATTGTATTCACTTTTTCTTTTTTGACGAGCTCTTTTCAAGTCTCCGTTTCTCTTTCTTCTTCATTTTCACCTTCCTTTTTTCTGCCTGCTGTTCCTTCACCGCCTTTTTACGCGCCTGCGAAAGTGTAATAACGTTTAATTTTGAATTGTAGAGTTAAGCCAAACAAAGAAAACAAACAAGCAATGGCTTATGCAAAATACAAAAATGATTTTTAAAATCGCTAAAACAACGTAAGAATAGAATACAGAATGTTAAATTATCATCTTCATCGACCTTCTTTTCATCCAAGGTTTCATGTCGAGGACGAGCAGCATTGACGAATTTGGACTTTTCATCCTCATCCTCATCCACTTCCTCGTCACAATTACTTTCCGAGCACGAGATCTCCGAGTCGTCAGCCTCTTCGTTGTCGGAATCACCATTTTTGTCCTTCGTTTTCATGCCATCGAGAATTTCGGGCACCAAAGCCGGCTCCGATAAATCAGCTTTCAAGCCTATCAGCGTCTTATAAATCAGATCCTTTTGTCCAGCCTTCGCGAGCTTGATGTCTCGCTCGAAATCAATCACCTGCGGCAGTTGAATTTATTTTTATCACATCGGCAAAAATAAACTGTTAAGCTTTTCTCAACACGTTTATAATTAGTTTTATCGATTAATCATTTTTTCTTCTTTCCCTTCGTGTTTTTGTTGTCATTTTGTTATTTTTTTGTTTAATGTGCAATTCAACTTTTGACGTAAAATAAAATCTTCTAGCCGAAAAAAAGAAGACAAACGTAAAATTAATATCGAATATGATTGAAAAATCAATTTTTGATGAACGTAAGACGATCGCAAAACTCAATCTGCAAAATAAATCATTATTTGATAGATAGCATTTAAAGATTGTAAGATAAGCTTTGATATTCCTTTGGTACGCTCGTTCGCTTTTGGCTCGACTTTAAATTGATCGTTTAAAACGTACACATAGAGCATATTTAAGTCGATAAGAATTACAACCGGTTTTTCATCATTTACCTGCTCGAGTCTTTGCGGAATGAATGCTTCCTTGAAAACTCCATCTTCGACTTGGTCCTCCGAACTTTGTTCTATCATTTGTTCGGAGACTCTGTCGAGATATTCATTCATGTTAGATTCCGTTATTGTGGGATCTGTGACGAAGTCGAATAACGCTTTGACAGACATTACAGCGACTCCAAACTTTCTGAAAAATTCTGCAAAAGAAAACAAAAATGCTACAGATTCATTCATATTTTCGTATACTAAGTTATTTTCGCAAAGTTTTAGTCTGCTTTTGTCTAAGAAATTTTAACAAATTTCTTGTCGTTTTAAAGTGCGATAACTTTTGTATTATATATGTACATTTCAGGAATATTTTATTTATTCTTTTTATGTTAGACTTAATTTAATTTAAAATTTAAATAAAGTAATTATTAAGTATCGCAGTTATTCATTTTGTATTGACACATGAATGACAAAAATTAACACACGTGCTGGAAACGTCACGAATATTGTATTCGTGTTTACAGAAAAATTATAATAACATTAACAGTATATTATAATAAACATACATATATATTAATATAAGAACAGAGTATAGTTAACAGGAACATTTTCTTTCGATATACATTTGATTTGGATGAAATGAAACACCTAAAATAAATATGCACGTCATAAAATAGTATTATCGTAAAATATATACTTAGTTTTTGTATTTATGATATATAAGAATGCTAAAGTTTTATGATTAAATCATATTTCGTTACATTATTGTAATTTGTATATAAATAAAGATTTGTTGAATTGTATACATTAACAAGCGTCTTTTTGGCTAAATTAATTTATCTCCATTTACTTCTGCAATTTATTATGCCAATCGTTTTATTACCAATAAAATTACAAATCATAATAGCCATTATACATAACAGCTATTATCGTTTACAAAGTCACCAAGTCGTAATGAATTTATATTTATAGAATAAATTGATTTCCGTCGTCCTAATAAAAACATCAAGTTTTTAAATGTAATGTAACATTTTCTTTGCAATAAAATATCGATTTTATTCAATTATAATAACTGCCGAAACATTAAACAAGAAATTATCTGTAATAAAACTTTTGACAATATCGTGTTATCGTTTATTTTAATTGGTCTTAAAATGTAACAAATTGTTATTTTATGTTTTAGTTGTTTTTTATTCTTAATTTTGTGAAAATACAATAAAAAAGGACTAAATATTCAGATTTCATTAAGAATTAATTTGTTTTAATGATTTATCCTTAAAAAAATATTTTCGTTTCTTTTCTTCATTATTTTACTAATACGAATCCATATATTTACTGGTTTAGGGTAATTGATGCTAAAACAAAGGCAATGCAATTATATTGATACAATCATTTGTATACAACACGTAATTCTGTGCGAGTTTCTCGTGAAATTGTAATAACTTAATTGTGTTTTCCCAAGAAATGACTCATTTTTAAAAGAATGAGTCTTATTAATGAATCATTAAATGAACATTATGACGTCTGATTCGAATATAAACTATGAGAAATCAAAAATTGCTTTATAATGGAAAAATAAATTGCTGCTTTAATTTGTTTAAGCTGAAAATAAAATATGTTATATACTTTTAAATGCATTTCTAATTATAATGAAATATAGCATAATTTGCATAAAAATGTGCAATATATATTTATTTGATTAAATGTTTGAATTTAAACTATGTTAAATAAAATGATTATAAATAAAACAAAAAATGTACCTGTGATATTTGTGCAATCTTTTCGTAAAAACTCCAAGGCCATTGGATGATCATGTTCAACGGATTGAGATACATCAATAACAAAAATTGCATTTTCTTTATATAAAAGATTGTATTCACTAAGATCCGCATGAACCAATCGGCATTTGTTGTAAAGTTTCCACATCATTTCAACGCATTCTCGATACAACTTTCTGGCAGTGGATTCATTGAGTGTGGCATCTTTTAATTTTGGTGCAGGAATCCCATTTTTACCCACAAAATCCATCAGTAAGACGTGACTTTTTAAAACAATTGGCTTGGGTGCATTGATACCTGCCTGCTGAATTCGAGTTAAATTACGCAACTCTTTTTCCGCCCATGTACGAATCATTTTACGTGGATTGGATTTACAGTATCCACGACGAAAGCGAAATTCCCCGGTAACATATTTATCACGATCACGAAAATGTAATGTTGTGACTTTATAAATTTTGATCGCAATTTCAACACCGGTTTTGGATATTGCATAGTACACATTCGCCTCCTTTCCCGTGGAAAGACAACCGTAGATTTCAGCTATGACACCCTGATTCAACAGTTTGAACAAAATCAAACGAGTTCTTGGATCCATCACCCCTTCGGCCGTTGCTCGATCCTGCTTGTCCTTCACGCGAATCATTTTCTTGTCCTCTTGTTTGGTGTTTTCATGAAGAACGTTTGATACATGATTTGGTATTGTGTATTTATCAACGTTAATTTTGTTTGCATATCTGTAAATAAAATTATTTATAAGACCTGATTTTGACGTAATCTGAATTCTCGTTTTTTGCTCATCTCAAAAACGAGAACTCAAATAAAAATGTCGAATTAATTCTAATAATATTCATTTACCTTTTAAAATAAATTTAACAAATGAGAAAATCAATGTATAAGCTTAAAATTTAATTCTAATATTCAAAATAAGTGCAATTTAAAAAATGTCAATAAATAGTGTTTTAACATCCTCTTAAGGTGATTCTTCAACTGTATAAGAGCAACAAGGATAGAGTTAATGGTGTCGCCATTAATGAAAGAGAGAAGCAACGAATTCGGCTGAAGAATCAAAAATACAGTTAAAATCAAAAATAATCCAAAAAATGTCTAATATATAATTATTTTTTACACGTTTTTTATATGTGTACAGAGTTGGAATAAAATCATGATTTTTATTTAAAAAATTTTTAAAATCGATTTTTTGTATTCAAATTAAATAAATTTCGATTTAAATTAAACAAATATTTTTAAATTTTATAAAATCCTAATTATGCAATAAATGTTTTATAATTGTTTAGTAATAATTAATGCATTTTGTAATTTATTATTTATAATATATTAATAATTGTATAATAATAAAGATATTACAAATGTTTGAATTTCCCCCCATAAGGCTGCTAAACTGACGTAATTATATAAACAGCAGAATTATTAAGTTCTTGTATTCAGTGCGTTTTTTATAAATTTTGTTTTTATTTTATAAGTTTTCATAATTTTTACTGTATATTGTAAGTTTTGTTTTAATTCGAGTATTTTATAGTTATAATTAATAATTATAAAAATAAAAGTTGATATGAGTTTGATAATTGCTTATTTATTCTATTTAATGACAAATTCAAAATTATAAATTTTCTTGTGTATTTATTATTTTTTTTATTGTAAACAACGATTTTTTTGATTTTTTAAATAAAAAAATTAATTGATTAAAATCATGATTTTAATCAATTAAATTTTATTTGAGTTCTTATTATAACTCTCTTAGAGTTCTTATACATAATCATGTCTAAAAGTTATTTTATATAGATAAGAATTTGCAATAACAGTACATATTGTTTAAAGCCATTTTTATTTCAATTTTGTCTAAAAATTATATAACAATAACATCATGAATTGCCTATTCATCTTAATGTGAAGTGTTGATTTAAATTTTCTTTTGCAATATTTCAAACTTGTATAGAAGAGTAAGAAAAACGATATTTCAGTTAGTTAAATATAATTTAAAAGATTGCTAAAATGAGCAATTAAGACAATTTGTATTGTTTACACAATAAATAATTAATTATAACATTACTTGCGAGAAAGTTTGTCAGTTGGTTGATAACTAGACATTTTCGTCGCTTCTCCTTGAGCATTACTGCTATTTGTTGTTTTAACATGATTTTTTTCTATGTAATAATCATCGTCATCATCATAACTGAATTCACTTTCATCGGTGTCTTCAATAATTTCGCTATTCAAAGACACTTTTTGGACTTCTTGTGCCAGTGAAAGACTTTTGTGCAGTGGCGTAGCTTTCAGAGTGTTCGGATCACTGCAAAAATCAAAAATTATTATTTAATATTCGAATTATACACAATTAATTATAATTTATAATTATGCATATTATTTTATTATGATGTTCTGTTAATATAACAATTACTTAAATGGCTTAGTTAACAAAATAAACATTTCTTGTTATGATATTTAATATATCGTAATTAAAAACATTATAATACTTATAACATTTATTTCCTTTTATTAATAAAATTTATTTTATAATAATTCAATTATTTTATATATTATTTATATATTATATATTATTTATATATTATATATTATACTATAAATGTGTTATATAATAGATAATAATAATAACAACAATTAATGAATATTTTTGTGATAAAAAAATATTGGCAGTCTATTCGCAGGTAAATATATATAAAGAAAAACATTATATACATACATAATGTCATTTTCATCAGCGTCACTTAATTGTCCTTCTACTATACACAATTCCATTTTTAATTTAAAATTTCAACTCACGTGCTTTATATCTAACCTTTCTCAAGCATAAAATAACACATTGATTCTTACAATGATTTATACATGTCAAAGTTATACATAACCTTACTTTTTACATGAAAATTGCCAAATTGGCTATCAACTATCATGAAAAGTATGATGAAAAGATATGTTATGAATTGAATGTTCGATTGTAAACATAATAAAAATAATAATACAATAAGTTTATTGAATATAACTAACAATATTCTGTGAATGTTTGTTATCCAACAAAAATGACAAAAATCTTACGAAAAAAATGAAAAAATAAAACATTGAAAATATTTGTTTGCATTAAATATATAATATCGGTATGTATATATAATTAATTGTAAAATTTATTTTGTTTTTTCATATTTTCAAATTATTGACTCATTTCTCACAGTTGTAATGCTATTTTAACATTATTAACTATATTTAACATCTCTTTCTCTGACATATTGAAGAAAAAGACAGAAAATCAAGATATTGATTTGTATTTAAGAATGCATCGTCCAACTTCAGTTTAACAATATGTCTGCGAGAATGCTGACAAGTAATACTTGTGTATAAAGAATAATATACATTTAACGTTAATATTTACATATGTATGTATTTCAAGTATATTTGTAAATATAAAATAAAATATGAATCGATTTGAGTATCTCGATCCAGATATTGTCGCTCAAGAAGTTGTCACAAGAAGTGACAGAGGAGTGAAACTTTATGATGGAGACGTTAAGGTAAACAAAGTGACAAAATATTTATACATTTAAAAAATAATAATTTTGTTTCATCTAATCGTATAATAATTACAATTATAATTACTTACATAATTATGATTATATAATGTTACTTTTGTTTATATATATATATATATATATATATATGTATGTATAACAACATAATTAAATATATTTGATTTTGATTGTTACTTTAGACGAATTTTGAAGGCGGCGAAATTATTCTAACTAGTCATAGAATTATTTGGAAAAAACGTGGAGATAATTCCGATGGAATGATTTGTTTACAATTGGCTCTACGTTATATTGTCTTCTTTGAAGAAGAAACTCCTGGTGCTTTATTTTTTACTCGCAGCAAGAAAGTCGTTTTACATTTGTCTGAACCTGCGTCAGGTGGGCTTTTAAATGACAATAATTTTATATATTAAATGATACAAATGATATAATTGAATTGGAGTAATAAAACAATTTAATTTAATATTTTAATTAGTTTAATTAAAATATACATAATTACGTTTAATAATGTTTTAGAATCTTACAATGTTTACATTCACTTTTTTTCTGCAAATTTTTGTTTGTTAACATTTTATATAATGCTATATTATTTATTATATTATACATATAAAATATAAATCGCAAAAAAAGTTAAATAGCAAAATTATTATGCGAAAAAAACTTTTTTAACAAAAGTATAAGAATTTTTTGTCATTCCATTTTTCCTTAGTTTTTTTGTTATAAACAATATAAAAACAATATTAAAGTATGATAATCTCAATCGATTTGGTTTAAAATTTTTTGAACGTCTTGGCGTAAAATGCCTCATATATATTGTGTGTAATTAATAATAGTTTTTGGTTTATATTATTGCAGATAAATTGCCAGGTCCAGTGGATTACAGTGCGTACAATTTTGTCAAATTATCGTTTAAAGAGGGTTTAGATCCAAATTTTGTAAAACACTTGAGCACAAACATAATGAAACGACTGTGGGAAAGTGTGCCTATTTTGCCAAGTTCAATGATGTCCCAGGGTACTTTAACCCAAACGAAAGAAGCTAAGCCACTGCCACAAATTAAAACAAGAACAGGTATCATCGGAATTGAAAGAAGTCTTCAGGAACAGCAAAAGGCCACAGATCAGAGTATAAACTTAGCGTTTCAGGATCTGCGTAAGCTAATGGAAATGGCAAAAGACATGGTGGCCATTTCCAAGACCATCTCAGCCAAAATACGGGTGATTGTCAAAGATTGCTTTATAATGTTGGCTCTTATAATAGTATAAGCAAATTGCAGGAACGCCAAGGAGACATTACGGAAGACGAAACTATCCGATTTAAGTCCTACTTGATGAGCTTAGGAATTGATGACCCAGTTACTCGTGATGCCTACAAGAGTAGCAACGAATATTTCAAACACTTAGCCAAGGAAATAGTTGCGGTTTTAGAAGAACCAATAACGGTCAGATTGAATGCTCATTTTTTAGATTTGCTAGATTATGTTAATGACAAAAGTAGCTTTTTTTAATGCTTTAATTAAATATTGTATGAGTAAACTTTTTATATTATATAGCTTAAATTAACTTGTTGATATAATATATTTTCTCATATAATATATATACACTTTACAGGAAGTTGGCGGTATGATGGCACTAACCGACGTTTATTGTCGAATTAATAGAGCAAGAGGTCTTGAACTTGTTTCACCTGAAGATTTGCTTAATGCTTGCAGACAGTTAGATTCAATGAATTTGCCACTGGTTTATAGGATATTTGATTCTGGAGTTATGGTGTTGCAAAGTCGTTCACATGATGATATAGCTGTTACTGAAAGAATATCTGATGTGGTAATTTGTGGTGGAATATATTTATTTAATTAGTTAATTTTATTTATAAATACAATATTTAAATGTACTATTGAATTTGTTTAATTATGAAAATGTATTTTTTGACAACACAATGCAGCTATAGCTGAACTGTTTTATCTAATTGTTCATTCTTTTTGTAGCTTCATGATAAAGGCTCTATTACGGCAGAAGAATTAGCTCAGTCTGAAGGCATTTCTATTATATTAGCTCGTGAAAGACTTTTGGTCGCTGAAAAATATGGGTCTGCATGCAGAGACGATTCAATAGAAGGCTTGAGATTTTATCCTAATCTATTTTTAGAACAAGATACGTGATAAAATTAACGAACACATTGATTATTTTTTCATTCAAATGAGCAAAATACTTTTATTATGTGCTTTCAAGTTCCTCGTTTTTAAAATTCGTACACATTATACAATTGTGTGTAAAATTGAATCAATAAACTCAGGAAATTTTATATAAAAATAACATTAATATTTTTACTCTGATATTTCCTTATTATATTATTGTCTTTTATCAATAAAGTTAGCAGAACCAATAACATGGCATCATATCAATGTATGTGTAAAACATGAGGCTCATTATATTCTAATTAAGTGCTATAGTTGCTAATTTAGGGCTCATTATGTTCTTTCAAAATCGAAGGATTTTGCTAACTGAACATTAATTTACCTAAATAAAAGGCTAATTAAATGTTTTTAGAAACATAGAAATATTATTTACATATTAACCTTTGTGACTTATTATATAATAAGGGGGAATATACCTTTGAAAAGGTGAAATGTTCACCTAAATTCAATTCGTAATCCTGCAAGTTATATTAAACAAATGTTATTAACAAAATGTGCATTCAGCAACAATCAGAGAATATTTCAGAATGTTAAAACATAAAAAAATGTTATTAACAATTACTTGTCGAAAAAAAAAATTTTTTGAACGGCTCCGCGGTTGTCACGATTTTTCATGTAATTTTGTTGCAAAATGAAAATTTCCACGTGCGTTGGATAGCATAAGGATAAAGGCCCTTAGCTACGAAGGCATTTTTTTTTTCGAGTTAAAATAACAAAATGGCGCTTCTAAACATTAAAAGTCATTTTTTTCGAGAAAATTTTGAGTACAAATTTGTTTATAACAATGAATAAAATAATAAAATGAAATATATCGCCTCGTAGCTAAGTGCGTATGAGTGTCCTGAAGATGTTC
>JABFPJ010003889.1:0-14994 GCA_022817425.1 Gryon sp. ZL-2020
TCGAAATCGAATAATCGAAATCGAATAATCGAAATCGAATAATCGAAATCGAATAATCGAAATCGAATAATCGAAATCGAATAATCGAAATCGAATAATCGAAATCGAAATCGAATAATCGAAATCGAATAATCGAAATCGAATAATCGAAATCGAATAATCGAATAATCGAAATCGAATAATCCAATCGAATTAAATAATCGAAATCGAATAATCGAATCGAATTGAATAATCGAAATCGAATCGAATAATCGAAATCGAATCGAATAATTGAAATCGAAACGAATATTTTGAGTTAAACTTTTAGGTATATTTTTAGGTATGTAACTTTTTTTAGTTAAACTTTTTCGAATTTCCATAAACGAAACCTGCCCGTTTTTGTTGCAGGAAAAGTCGCAACGCGAGTGGAGCGAAGAACGGGCGCTGCGCGACGAGCGCGACGAGTACTTGCGTCAGAAGCGGCGCGATGAGCAGCGTCGCTTCGAGGAAGAGATGCGCAAACACAAAGAGTTTCAGCAGCAGCTGGACGATTACATCGACAAAGGCGCGAAAACGCCCGAAAATATGCGCGCCTTTCGCGAGACCAATCCGGGCAAGGAGGTGTGCCCGTTTTTCGACAAAACCAACGCCTGTCGATACGGCGACAACTGTTCCCGCAATCATCGCAAAATCGGCCTCAGTCGGTACATCCTGATTCCCCACTTTTACACGCACATCTCGCTCGAGCGCCACGTTGTCGATTACGACGCCGACAACAACTTGGAGTACGACATTAACGAGACCCGACGACACTTTCGTGAATTTTACAAGGACATTGTGCCGGAATTGGAGAACTTCGGACGCATCAAGACGCTCAGGGTTTGTTGCAACTCGCAATTTCATTTGCGCGGCAACGTTTATGTGGAGTATTACTCGGAGAGATACGCGGCGCACGCGGTGCGCAATTTGCGCGGACGCTGGTATGGCGGCAGACAGCTGCACTGCGAGTTCGCGAACATACAGTCGTGGCGCAACGCCATCTGCGGATTGAAGCGCAACTGTCCAAAGGGTAAGCGGACGTGCAACTTTTTGCACACGTTCAGGAATCCGGACGATGAGTACGCGGTCAAGAGTCCACCCAAGTATGTTAAGAGCATGTATGGGTACACCGCCAAAACGGAAAACTGTAATCGCAGTGAGAGGAGGTAGGACCCAATTTTATTATGCACAGTATTATTATTATTATTATTATTATTATTACTTTTTTTATTTTATTTGTTTTATTAAACAAGTTTTTTCTTCCCTGAAAAGTGGAATAGACGTGGCAATGCTCTCTTTATCTTTACCTTTTATCCCGAGAGAGGAAAGTATAACTTTTCTCTACTGAAGAGTGAAATGTGTTACTTTCTTCCCATTTTGGAGGGAAGAGAAGACGTGTTTTTCGTGCACGGATGAGAAATAAAAGTCTTTTCTCCTCCGTCTTCCTCCTCGACAAGAGAGATGTTAATAGTACTTTTTCTCCCTAGGGAGGGAAAAGGTTTTTCTTCCCTCAAAAGTGGGACGAAAGTGGAATTTTCTGCCAAGGGAGGCAAAGTTCTTATTCATATCTTAAATGACGTAATGGAAGATTACTTTCCCTCCCTAGGGATAGAAAGTAATATCCTTAGAAAGATAGAAAGTAACTTTCTATCCCTAAACGAATTTCCGATCATCTCTCATGTTGCGTACTATATTTTTCGTTACGAGGGAGGGAAAAAATCCATTTTCCTAAAAATCCCTAGGGAGGAAAATGGCATTTCCTTCCCCGAGTAACGAAAAGTACTTTTCCTCCATAGGCAGAGAAAGTGTCACTTTCATCCCACTTTTGAAGGAAAAAAGATGTGTTTTCGATGTATGTATCAGAAAAAATAACTTTTCATACCTAGGGTGAGAAAGTTATCTTCCATTACGTCAGTTAAGGGATGAAAATACTTTGCCTCCCTCGGGAGAGAAAGTGCTACTTTCATACTACTTTTGAGGGAAGAAAATATGCGTTTTCGATGCACGTGTGAGAAAAAATAACTTTCTATCCCTACTTTTCATCCCAAGGGCCGAAAAGTAAACTTCCGTTAATAAAAAATAACTTTCTATTCCTACTGTCCCTCCCCCGGGATGGAAAGTGTCTCCTTTGTGTCCTACTTTTGAGGGAAGAAAAGATATGTTTTCTACCCACGTATAAGATAATTTCTTTTAATTCAATTTCTTTTTAATGAACTTAATAGTGTAATAAAATAATGTTTAATGTAATAATCTGGCATCAACCTTAGATTATCGGAAAAAGTACAGAAGAAAAGCAAAGACAAAGTTGCTCAATTATTCATCGTATAAAGATATAATTGCTATGTAAAACCATTATACTTTGTAGGATTTAATATTATTTTCTTTTATTTGTGGTTTTCAAATAATAGCAAAAAAACATTTTTTTTTAAATTTTTCTTTATTTTTTTTTGTTTTAATTTTGAAATGGAAAATGAAGAAAAACAAGGAAAAGTTTCGTTAATTTGTTATTTCATGTTATAATTAAACAAATCATTGCAGCTTTTAAAAGTTTAACGTAATTAATCCTGAATTACAAAACTTATCATTATGATTGGCGAAACAAAATTTCCCGCCTTTTTTATCAGCAGCTCGCAATTTCATTGGTGCGTACAGTTTTTGCATTTTATGTAAAGTTGCGATCAAAGTTGTGTATTTATTGTTTTCTTACAGATTTATTTTGAGTTAAAAATTAATTAAATTTTAAATCAAATATAATCCATTGTTCAAAGTTGAAAACATTTTATGATTCAGATTTTTCGATTGCCTTTATCAGAACCCAAAGATTAATTAAATTTGATCCAAGTCAAAAATCAAAACTTAAAAATAAAAATTGATTTAAGAATGTCCACAATCAAATACTGAGCATAATAAAAATCATTCAGATAGTTGGGTTTTCTAATTCAAAATCAGTATCTTTCATTGTAATTTATGTTTGGTAAGTTACTTCATCTTATTTCAACCTTTCTTTAGACAGTTTTGTTTCATAGACATGTAAACATTCGCACCACTGTAGTAAATATAGTTATTTATTGTCCCTCCAATTGCAATTTTGAGTAATAACATTTTTTCAATCTGTGAGACATTTGTTCAATTCCCGAATTATATTATTTTTTATATAATTTTGCTCAATGTGCATAATCTTTTCAGGACCGGAATGTATTTTTGTTCAAATTTGACGTTTTTTTTTAAATTTGGATCCGCCATTTTGTATGCGCCATTTTTTACATTAATTTTATTTTCTTAGGAATTTTAGGCGCCATTTTGAATTCACCAATTTGCATCCGCCATTTTGATTTTTCTCATTTTAACATATTAGATACTTTTCCTGTAATAAAAATATACACAAACATAAACATGTTTATTTTGTTCAAAATCGGACCTTTCGTCGAAAGTTTCGACGCCATTTTAGATCCACCATTTTGAATCCATTACGTTCAATTCGCCATTTTGAATTCCTTTATTTTACTCAAACATGAACCAAGAATATGGATATATTCATTTTCATTCAAGTTTATTCTGTTTTCTGAAATGCCTGCCGCCATTTTGAATTCCATATGTTGTTTTTTCTTAATATTATTTTATTAAATGCTATATTTTTAATATAATCTATAAACATTTTAGGCGCCATTTTGTAACCACTAATTTGGATCCGCCATTTCACATTTTTGATATGAAATTCGCATTTGGATCTTTCGAATTTTATCATATGAAATTTTAAGTTTCCTATCTCCAATATTTCGACGCCATTTTAGATCCACCATTTTAAATCTACCATTTTGTTGGATCCTCCATTTTGACTATATATTATCTGCCGCCATTTTGATATTTAACCTATAACTTATAAAAACGTGTTCCTAAACTAACTAACCGGTCCTGGAAAGGTTAAAAAAAAGACGAACCAAATATTAAAGACAAAAAAAGAGGGTGATGAAAATAAAAATGTATTAATTTTGCTTTAGGACCAGGTCAAAATGGGGCGACACAGAACGTTTGAGTGCGGACGAGGACCAAAAGCCGAACGAGAAGCGCAACTGGCGCTGGTCCGAGTCGCCCGATCGCGATCAGCAGGACAACTACCAGCGAAACGACAATCGCAACTACAACTACCGCGGCTACCGCAACTACAACCGCCGCGATTACCGTCGTTACGACGGCTCGAAAACCCCCTCGTCGGTGAGTTCCAAGGACTCCTCGTCCCCGGAACGACGTCGTCGCTCGTCGTCGCGTCGCTCGCGACGACGCAAACGCGGCCGAAATTACGACTACAGCGACGACGACGACGACGACTACCGGCGACGCAAACGTCGTCGCGCGTCCAGTCGACGTCGAAGTCGACGCCATCGCTCGCGACGAAGACACACGAGTCGACGCGAACGAAGATCGCGACGAAAAAGCACGCCTTACAGTGATAAATCTTCGGATGATGATAAGAGGTCTGATTCAATTTATAGGTTAAGTTAACCCAGATATCAAAATGCACAGTTTATGCACAGTTGTTGGTAAAAGGACAACAAATCACTCACCTAAATGTATTAGAAATAAGGTTTAAGATTTAGGTTTAAGTTCATTTTGCATCTTAGATTAAGTTAGGTTATGTTTATTTTTGTTTTTCCTTACTTATATGTCTATTACAATATATTATTAGATTTAATGAGGCACTCGGTGTTTGTGTCAAATTGTCGAATACATTGGTAAAAGAAATTTTTAATTTCGTTGTCTGAGAACTGAAAAAAGCGTGAACAAAAAAGTAGAATGATGCAAATTTCTTCTTTTTTTTCGTTCACGTTTTTCTCAGTTTTAAGAGGATGTCATACTTCTAAAGAAATCTACATTACCGACATTTGTGTTCTATTCACGTATTTTGTTTATATACAAGAATATAAAGCAATTTTTGCGAAAATTAAGGCATTACGTCAATTCTTGATTAAATTCTCTTTTAATTGACTTATACAAAGTGTTTGTTAAAGCTACAGTAATTGCGTAAAATTGCATTTCGTTTTGCACAAACTTGGACTAACCTGCAAAATATGGTCAAAAATGAAATGCAGTTTTGCTTAATTACTATAGCATTAAAAAGCAATTTGCTTAGATGAATTTAAAGGAAATTGTTTAAAGAATTGACGTAATAACTTTATTTTTTATATTTATTCATCATTTGTATGAAATTAAAGAAAAACGTTTTTGGCGCCACAGTCAGAATTCGAAGTTGGCCTATCACTTTGACATCCTCTTAAGACAACAAAATTCAACATTCCTTTTACCAGTTTATTCATCTCTTTGGTATAAACACGTAGTACCTCATTAAATTCAACGATATATTGTAATACTGACATAATTCACAAAAAACTGAAATTGACATAACCTAACTTAATCAAACACGTCTTAACTGATTATCTGTGGGCGTCACCAATCGTCTATCGATGAGGTCCGACCAATAAGAACGTTTTGTTTCAATGTGTTGAGGATAATATGCGTGTATTGGTGATCACGTGACTAATGCGCAGGTTGTAATAAGTAGTTTTGGGGCGCCAATCATATAGATGATGGGTTAAAGGCGTTTATTGTTGTCCATTTGGCAACACTGTTGCAAACACGTTTTTGCAACAGTGTTGCCACAACTGTTGCAAATATGTTATAACTTGCAATAAGAGAGGTTACACTGTAAAATAATTTTTTGTACAATGACGCATTATTGGCGGGAAAAATACGTAATTTAAAAACATTTACTTATAATTTGAAATAATGTTGTCCAATATTTGAAATTTAGTCAGCATACAATTAGTTAAAATTTGAAAAGCACATTTTGCTATCTGGGTTACGTTCAAAATGAAATCCTGACTGTAAATTAATTTGTTTAATACAATAGGTCACGTGACAGTCGACACGACAACAGCGACGACAATCGAAAAGCTTGTGAGTCCCCGGAAAAAGCAAAAAATGAGGTGAAGGAGAAGCCCCAAGTGGCGCCATCTTTAGTGCCGATCGAGAAGACTGAATCGCCGAAGAAGAGTTCGGATGAGACAAATTCGGATTCGGAGAGTTCGTCGGAAGATTCTTCAGACGAGACAACCAATCAGGCAGAGGCGACGAAAGTTGCGCAGACGCAGGGGGTTTTGAAATTGCAATACGAAGCGCAGCTGCAGCAGCGCCAGGCATTGCTAATGCAAAGGGAATATGAATGGGATACAACGGAGTCTGAAAGCGAAAGTTTTAAGAAGAAATGAAGCCAATTTGGAACTGTGAAGATGATTTGGATGAAATATTTGCAAGCTTTTTTTCTACAAGATGAAAAACAAGATGGCGGATCATCGATCGCAAATGTTAAATGTTACACGAGATGGAGACTGTTGTGAATTTTACATTTCAATAAAATAAAAAAGTATTGTCAATGTTGTTTTTGATTCTAGCAATTAAGATGATGGCGAAGCTAACATTACCGACACCCTGTGAAAAAAAACTATGTGATAAATCATATAAAAAATTATACTAAAAATTATATGAAAAATGTTATAATAAATTATATGAAGAATTTAACGTAAAAAATTAAAAAATTTAAAAATTAAAAAATTTTAAATTTAAACGTAATATAAAAAAGCAGAACTTCGCCTTTACCTTAAGTCTTTCAAAAACCCTTGAAAAAAGTACTTTTGCAATTTGTACAAACTATTCTTCAGAATTAAATTTAAAAGAATGACTGGACGATTTGAAAAACAAAATACACAAATTATTGAACAAGCACTGCAACATTTACCTTTGCTTGCATTTTTCATATATCTACGACTATGAATTATTTCAAATTTGTTTCAAAGATATAAGAAGAGTCATGCTTTCATAACACTTTGCTACTTTTTGCACTTCCGGTGTTGAAAACTGTGTCATAACTTAGACGAAGAAAAATCCATTGAAGTAACTTGAAAAATGATAGCAAAGCATAAATTGTATGATCAGTTTAAGTTTCACATCAATGTATTTACTTTCTCTGATGTAATTCTAAGCTATGCATGTTTTATTATATACGATTATTTCATATTGTTTAGCTCTTTTTTTTATTTTGTGTATAGTTGATATCAAAGACGATAGTTGGCTGAATAAATTATCAACTCTCAGACTACTTGTGTAAGATAGTCATCGATTTTTTAAGTTCCATATTTTTTAACGAGAAGAATAGTTTGTGACTATAAGACGTCTATGGATGTTACTTCATTTACCTATTGACATATATATTTTTATTTTTTTCCTTCATTATGATTCATCATTTTTTTTTACTTCTAAACTTTTTTTTTTATTTATTTAATGTACTTGGAAGTTTATATGTCGATATTTATTTTTATGAATTTAGAACTTAATTTCGAGCTTAAACATTTTTTTTTAAGAAAAAATGCCATAGATTTTTCAAAAATTGGAAATGTATACATTTTGGCAAATTCCTGAAAATGACAATGGTAAGTTAAAACAATAATGAAAATGGTAAGTTAAGACAATACAAAAAGTTATAAATTAAAAACAATAGGAAAATTTTATAAATTCACAAAAATTACTAAAAAAACATTATTAAATTAAAAAAAGCGCGTGAAGCGATTTTTTGAAAATTTTCAACTTTTCACAGCCAACTTCACCTTAAAGAAATAAAGCCTAAAAAATAAAAACTTAAATTAATATCAAATTACAAAATATCCAAAATTCTTTATATATATTTATAATAATATTGAATAACAAACTGGAAAATAACATATATAAATTATGCAACATGCATTATTTTTTTCCTAGTTATATATCTGATATATATAGGGGGCCAGCAGAACTAAAGAAAACTAAAAGCACCTAGCAATTTATAATGCCTAAAATGTTATAAGATAAATTTTGTTATAAGATAATCAAAGAAAAAAACTTGTTTATAATTTATATTTGTATTCGAAAAATTTGATTTTATATCAAACAAAACCGGACTTTATAAAAAAAAAAAAATAATAAACAAATGTTTCAAAACATGTTTTCCCAATATTCAGTTTAAAATTTCCTAAGTTCTGTCACAGTGTTTGATGATGATTCAACATTTTTTTATGATCCTGAGTAATCTGGAAACAGGTAAAAAAAATCAGTTTACGATCATCTCTTCGAAAAACATTTAGTTTTGCAACGACTGCAGACTATAAAGGTCAGTCTTTCATTTGGGACGTGAACGCGAATAAAAAAGTAGTGTTTTTCGAATAGTTTTTTGTGCTGAAGAGGATTTTGAGAAGAGGAATAAAAAAAAAAACATGGATTATAATTTAAACATCGTGGTAAGTTGTACTATTAATATTATTTATTGTACACGTACAATAAATAATATTATGCATAACATTTAATAAACAATTAGTTTATTGAATTTTGTTAAGCTTTAAGATTTGCTGCAAACCAGGATGGCTGAATTCACACCATAGGCTGACCAGGGTATTCTGAGTGCTTGCTGTTGGCAGGTAGAAGTATTCTGCGAATCGGGTCACGGTAAATAAGTATTTACCTTTTTTTCATTTTAATGAAAAAAAATGTGAGCCGTGTCGTATTCACACGGCTTTGCATTCGTTCGAAGCTAAGTTAATAAAATATATTTTATTTAAGTAAAAATTATTATATATTAAATTTTTTAATAATTTATTTATTTTAGATAAAATAGTATAATTAATATAATATATGTTATAATAAAAATAATAATAATAATAACAAAATAGAAGATTTAGAAACATAAAATAAATGTCCAAAATGCACTAATTTGTTTGAATTATTTGTATTTAAATAAAACTTGTAAATTATATTTAAAACGATTTATTGATTAAAACATAGTTCATTACATTTCATGGGAGATACATTTGTTCGCCATTTTTGCTAACTTGTCATATTATATTATATCACTTTGTTTGTAGTGTATATTTATGCTTTCAGATATTAAAATATTTATTTACGTTTGTTTTTATTATGAGTAAGTTGGTGTTCTTTCAATCTACTTTTTCTATCAAAACCCTTATTACATTGTAAACATTTAAAAGGTCTTTCTCTAGTATGAATATTCTGGTGTACTTTTAAATTACATTTTTGAGCAAACGATTTATCACAATCCTTACATTTGTAAGGTTTTTCTCCAGTGTGAATTCTCTGGTGTATTTTTAAATAACTTTGTTGAGTAAACGATTTATCGCAATCCTTACATTTGTAAAGTTTTTCTCCAGTATGAGTTCTCTCGTGAATCCGTAAATTAGTTTTCACAGCAAAAGATACATCACATTGTTCACACTTGAAAGGTCTTTCTCCCGTGTGAATTCCCACGTGACGGTTCAATGTTTCTTTTTCACTAAACGACATATCACAATCCTGACATTTGTAAACTTTTTCTCCAGTATGAACTTTCTGATGTCTACTTAAATTCGATCTTGTAGCAAAACTTCTGTCGCAATGTTTGCATTTGAAAGGCTTTTCTCCAGTATGAATTCTCTGGTGTACTTTTAAATTACATGTTGTAGTAAACGATTTATCGCAATCCTTACACTTGAAAGGTCTTTTTCCCGTGTGAATTCTAACGTGATCGTTCAATGTAACTTTTTGACGAAACAACATATCACAATCCTTACATTTGTAAGGTTTTTCTCCAGTATGAACTTTCTGGTGTCTACTTAAATTCGATCTTGTAGCAAAACTTCTGTCGCAATGTTTGCATTTGAAAGGCTTTTCTCCAGTATGAGTTCTCTCGTGAGATGTTAAATTTATTTGCTGAGTAAATGACTGATTACAGTGCTTACATTTGAAAGGTCTTTCTCCCGTGTGAATTCTCCTGTGAATATTTAAACTTGCTTTTTGAGTAAAGGACTTGTTACAATCCTGACACTTAAAGGGTTTTCCTGTAGTATGAGTTTTCTCGTGTTGATACAATTTCCGTCTAGAAGCAAATGTTTTATAACTAGGTTTACATTTCAAAGATTTATTTCCAGTGTGATCTTTTCTGGAATGATGTAATGCAGTTTTGTGATCATCTTGATTTGTATCTTCAGCTGCAACATTCTCATTGTGATTTACTGCAATATATGATAGTATTAAAATATTAAAATATATATTAATTGAATTTTTTTAATTAAAAATTATTCGTTTTTAGAAGCAAAGAATCAATTAGAATCAGTAAATCATAGAAATAGAAAAATAAGTGAAAAATTTATAAAAAATAAATCTCGTCCAGACAAAAATTTTACATTTTTTGTATTTTGTATAACGAAATTATTCTAAATTAATTCTCTACTGCTGTGTTATTATTTTTTGCATTTATTACTATTACATATTTTAATGCAATTTTTACCTAAATTCAATTTCTCCTTTTCTATTAGTTTTAAAAGATTATTTAAATCATCGTAACTCGAAGTCTCGAATTGAAAATCCTCGTCTGTCGTCAATTTCAGAACATTGAATTTTTCATTTTTGAATTTGCAAAGTTCGAAGCACACTTCATTGCAATGTTCATTTAAAAAACATATTTCTTCAGTCCGATCTTTGTCGTCTATTGAATAATAAAAAAATGATAACATTATAAAAATGAATTCGAGTTTTTTCTTTGAAAAATATCTATATTTGACCATTCAAAATACTTAACCTAAATTCAAAATTTTGTTTTCAATTTTTTCCAGGAGAATATCTGGATTGTCTACGTTTATCAAACTTTCCACAATTTGGTTCGAAAGATCGCACTTTTCCATTTTTTGATTTTGCAGAAATTAAATATGTTTAAATGTTTGAATTCTTACTTGTTTTCTTTAAATAAAATTGTGTGATCGAACCAATTTACTATAGAAATGAAATTCTATCATCATAACTATACGAAGAGTCTCGTTCTCGAGTTTCGAATTTAAATGAAATGTGTTGATTGTATCTTTGTCATTTGCAATAAGATAGACAAAGACAAATTTTTGAGATTTTAAAAAAACTTTAAGAATAATTTTTGAATACGAATTTGGGTCTGTGTGAAAAATTAAAAAATGGAATTTAAACGCGCGCCTTTTTACCGCTTCCCCCTCCTTTTCCCTTCGTTCTCTAACCTCACACGCTATCTCTTTCTACCTCATTTTCTATCTCTCGTCCTCTTTTCTCGCTAACAGACTTTGATCACTGGGGCAAAGAATACTGATTTTCAAAAAAATCGTGTTATTCAAGTTCATCTAACTTTTCTTAATATGCATCGCTAGTACTCTAAAGTTTGTTACACGTTTTGTTTTTTATGCGGCACAATTTATACAACAAAATTTGTTTGTTCTTATAAAAAATAAAGATTTTATTTGTGATTAATATCATATGATTTAAATAACTTATTTACCTTACTATATCAATAATCGGAAATCTTAATTTGATGAAAAGGAATTAATTTTGTCAATATTCTTTCTAATTACTCTATTTTTATATTTAAGTGACTAATTTTACTTTGAATAATTATAATTCCGTTTACTTATTTAAGGAAGTAAATATCATTTGATATATATTTATTAAATAATTATAAATAAAAATTAAAATGTTTAGTAGTAAAGTAAAAGACGTAAATACATTAAATTAAATATTTGAACATATTTTATTTATCCTGGAAAACATAATAATAAATTAATTCCTACTATTACTATTATTAATTTTAATAAATAGTAACATTGCAAGCAATTCTGAACGTGGGATCATATTTTAAATCATCAAAAATGGCAAACTCCCACAAGACTCAATGTATTTTGTTCTGATTTTTAACAATTTTTTTCTCAAAAATCAATGAGACAACATATACTTTTTTCATCAAATTCTAATCGTCAAATCAGTTCATGCCTTAACGTCCTTAATAAATAAATAATTTAATCCAAACATGAAATCACATTTTTATTACGTTTTATCTCAATTTTAAGATATTTATACATCTGGGAAAAAAGAATTGCAAAAAAATAATTTGTTCATTGTTGGCAGTTAAAAGGTAGACATTAAAAGTGTTATTATGCTAAACATAAAATTTTATTTTATGAAATATTTTACTTGTTTTATTGCTATAAGTAGTGAAATAAATCGTCAAGGACATCTCTAATATATTTTGACGAAACATGAAATCATGTTTTTTAAATTTCAATTATTAAATTGAATTTGCAAATAATTACTCAATTAATCTATAACAAAAATGGTTTAAAATTGGGCAATTTTTGCGACGCTACTGTGACCAATTCTTGGGCAATTGTCACGATCGGGATGAGTTTTTAGGGTGTAACGTAATTTTGTTTATTAAAATATGTGCTAACAAGCTTTGTTAGACTTAAATTTAGGTGAATCGTTTTTATGGAATAAAGTAATTGTATTAGAATACTTTATTCTATTTTTTTACAATTCCAGACAGTATTATATCTGTTATAATAGTTACTTTATTGCAAAAATGTGCAATACATTTGTTTAAATTTGTTTATTCACAATTTCCACTTCTATTAGAATACATATTTTTATCCAATGATATTAACGTGATATTAACTAAGTTAATTGATTATTCAAATATATTAAATAATAAGTGTTTAAAAAATTATTTTAATTATAAAATCTGACAAATTTTTTTAGGTGACTTCATCTCTAATTGTGATTGTGTAAATAAAAATACACCCACAAATAAGATTATGTTTAAATTCCATTTTTTTAATTTTTCACACAAACCCAAATTCGTATTCAAAAATTATTCTTAAAGTTTTTTTAAAATTTCAAAAATTTGTCTTTGTCTATCTTATTGCAAATGACAAAGATACAATCAACACATTTAATTCAAATTCGAAAGTCGAGGACGAGATTCTTCGTATAGTTATGATGATAGAATTTCATTTCTATAGTAAATTGGTTCGATCATACAATTTTATTTATAGAAAACAAGTAAGAATTCAAACATTTAAACATATTTAATTTCTGCAAAATCAAAAAATGGAAAAGTGCGATCTTTCGAACCAAATTGTGGAAAGTTTGATAAAGGTAGACAATCCAGATATTCTCCTGGAAAAAATTGAAAACGAAATTTTGAATTTAGGTTAAGTATTTTGAATGGTCAAATATAGATATTTTTCAAAGAAAAAACTCGAATTCATTTTTATAATTTTATCATTTTTTTATTATTCAATAGACGACAAAGATCGGACTGAAGAAATATGTTTTTTAAATGAACATTGCAATGAAGTGTGCTTTGTACTTTGCAAATTAAAAAATGAAAAATTCAATGATTGCAAATTGACGACAGACGATGATTTTCAATTCGGGACTTCGAGTTACGACAATTTAAACAATCTTTTAAAACTAATAGAAAAGGAGAAATTGAATTTAGGTAAAAATTGCATCAAAATTTGTAATAGTAATAAATGCAAAAAATAATAAAAAAGCAGTAGAGAATTAATTTAGAAACTAAACGTTAAAAACTTCAATTACATTAAATATTATTAAAGAATTTTAAGACAAAAATATAATTTCGTTATATCACATTTTCCAAAATACAAAAAATGTAACATTTTTGTCTGGACGAGATTTTTTATTTTTTATCAATTTTTCACTTATTTTTCTATTTCTATGATTTACTGATTCTAATTGATTCTTTGCTTCTGAAAACGAATAATTCTTAATTAAAACAATTCAATTAATATATATTTTAATATTTTAATACTATCATATATTGCAGTAAATCACAATGAGAATGTCGCAGCTGAAGATACAAATCAAGATGATCACAAAACTGCATTACATCATTCCAAAACAGATCACACTGGAAATAAGTCTTTGAAATGTAAACATAGTTATAAAACATTTGTTTCTAGACGTAAATTCTATCAAGACGAGAGAACTCATACTAACGGAAAACCTTTCAAGTGTAAGGATTGCGATAAATCGTTTACTCAGAAATATAATTTAAAAGTACACCAGAGAATTCATACTGGAGAAAGACCTTTCAAGTGTAAGGATTGCGATAAATCGTTTACTCAAAAAAGTAATTTAAAAATACACCAGAGTATTCATACTGGAGAAAAACCTTACAAATGTAAGGATTGTGATATGTCGTTTGGTCAAAAAGTAACATTGAACCGTCACGTGAGAATTCACACGGGAGAAAGACCTTTCAAGTGTAAGGATTGCAATAAATCGTTTACTCAAAAAAATCATTTAAAAAGACACCAAAGTATTCACACTGGAGAAAAACCTTAAAAATGTAAGGATTGCGATTAATCGTTTACTCAACAAAGTTATTTAAAAATACACCAGAGAATTCACACTGGAGAAAAACCTTACAAATGTAAGGATTGCGATAAATCGTTTACTCAAAAAAATAATTTAATAGTACACCAGAGTATTCATACTAAAGAAAGACCTTTTAAATGTTTGCAATGTAATAAGGGTTTTGATAGAAAAAGTAGATTGAAAGAACACCAACTTACTCATAATAAAAACAAACGTAAATAAATATTTTAATATTTGAAAGCATAAGTATACACCACAAAGAAAGTGATATAATATAATATGACAAGTTAGCAAAAATTGTGAACAAATGTATCTCCCATGAAATGTAATGAACTATGTTTTAATCAATAAATCGTTTTAAATATAATTTACATGTTTTATTTAAATACAAATAATTCAAACAAACTTGTGCATTTTGGACATTTATTTTAAGTTTCTAAATCTTCTATTTTGTTGTTATTATTATTATTAGTTTTATTATTACATATATTATATTAATTATAATATTTTATCTAAAATAAATAAATGATTAAAAAATTAAATATATAATAATTTTTACTTAAATAAAATATATACTTTAAAACAATACAATGACTTATTTATTATTCTTTTTTTACATTCAAGCATGACTCTTTCCTAAAGCTACAACTTATCTTTGTTTAAATGACTTATCATTACAATCCTTACATTTGGAAGGAATTTATCCAA
>JABFPJ010003890.1:0-14991 GCA_022817425.1 Gryon sp. ZL-2020
ACTGAAGCATCGACTCGCGCGCTAACCGATAGCAATACATATGAAATAGAATTTACTGAACTATTCAATAATACATATAAATAAATTAAGTAAATTTTCATGTTATTTCAGTAACTTTTATGAATCAAACAATAATTTTTGTTGAATAATACATTAAGTGTCACAACTTTTCTGTATTTATCCCTCATAAAAATGTACTGAATAGTTCAGTACATTTTTATGTATTATCTATAATATTTAATAAAATTATATTTTGCGTGTAGAAACATTTATTTTATACTACTATGTTTATTAAAAAGAACTATTTGTTTTCAGAGCTTGGTTGAAGCACTGTTTAAATATTAAAAACATTCTGTTCACATTTTCTTCACAATTTATTTATAAAAAAGTCTTGTTACTATAACCAGGTTTTCATTATTTAAAAAATACTGTGTTAAAAATAAAAATAAAATAAAGGAAAATAGAAAAAAAACACGTCAAATCTGCAAACATAAGTAAAATGAAAATGTTCTATAATTAACTCGTTATTCTTCATTTGCGCTATGCATAAATGAAGCTTTACATGCTAATAATATTTTCAATTAAATATTAAAAGTATTTTGATTTAATTATGAATTGTTTTGAATATTTATAAATTGCATATTAAACATTTCTTAATGAATGTAAATTTCAGATTAATAATGATAAAAGCAATAAACAAGTAAATGTTTATAACAATTTCTTCATAATTTAATATTACAATTTTCAAGATTACAAGCAAATATATGTTTATGTAATAGAAAATCGAAAGAAAATTCAATTTGCTATGTATTTTGCTGTTCTAATGAGAAAATTGTATGGACTTAGCGTCTTCTTATTGACTGCACGGAGCTGTATTTTATCTCGAAATGAAAAATAGATGGTAATGCAAATTATTTATTCTTCTGTTATGAACGGCGTGTCGTTTAATCGACTCGCTTTGCTTTTCAGTGCACTTATAATGAGAACTTGACAACTATATCCTTTATCTAGGCTTTTTTGTTGTTGTTTGTCGAAGAATTCGAAGTTATGGTTGTGTTAAAATGTACATGTGAGAGTCAATATTGTTACGAACTTTTCATTTACATATTTTAATGCAACAGAAAAAAAATATAAATAAGAAAGGTTTACTTAATTTTAAATTCGTAATAGAATAAATGTGTTACGAATTGAATATAACAACAAAAGGATAATTTATAAACAAGAGTTTGCCAATTAATTCGACATGAAAGAAACATTTTTTCTGAAAGTGTCTAAGATAATTAAATGCAATTTCGATCAATGTGAGTTTGATATAAATTAATGTATCAAAGAAAAATTACATAATTTACGATAAATTAAAGTTCATATTAAATATTTGTGAAAAACATTATTTCTGAAATATGCAGTAACAAATTTAACTTTTTGATTGTAAGTTTACTTCGAAAAGAATGTAGAAAAATCGAACTTGGTAATTATATAGATCTAAGACTTAAAAATCATTATTTAACAAAAACTTAACACTTAGAAGCTTCGCCGTTACTTTTAAACCATTGGCTAATAAAACTACTCATGAATTTCTAAATAGCTTTTGTAACGAAATCTCTTTTAAGTTTTACCAAGTATTTTTGTTTACATCAAACTGGAAGATACGATTCGCAGTTTGTTAAATGATTTAGTTTACTTTACTTTCTTGGTAAAATAATTTAAATGCAATATTAAAAAAATAGTGATCGATAAAAACGAAAACGGTGAAGAACAAAACCAAAGAATGAAAAAATGAGTGAACTGGTAAATGACGATACAGCAATTACCGTCAACAACTTCCTTTTCTCAGAAATGAGAGTGAAAATGAGACAAATAACTTCCTGAATAGTAGCATTCCATCATAAAGAGTTACTAACTTTGCAAGCGTTGTCACAAGCGCGTGATTTAGTGTTTTATATACAAAATAGTACAAATTGCCAACAATTCCGAATCTTACAATTCAAATAATGAAACATTCAGTCAAAAGAAACTAAATCACAGATAACGTTATTTTCCTTTAATATAATTAAACGTGCTATATAGTATATGCTCTTGTAAAAAAGATCTCTTTACTCTACATATATTATTCATCATGAGTTATAATAATATATGTTATAATTTATAAGATATATTATTCGCGAAATATACATACATCACGTGAACATACATCCGACATTTATACGAATGTTCTATCGGCAAAGCTTTGTGATAAAATGTGCTACGAAAATGCATAAATATACACTGCAGTACTTCATTCCACAAGTAATAGTGCCTTAAATTTAAGTTTATGGAGTTTTGAAATTGTAGGAAAGTTGTAGATGAGAAGGAACTGCAGTACAAGTTTCTTTGCAAAGTATGCACATTTTTTTACAAAACGAAATGGATGATGGATATTTCTTATTTTGGGTGTTTCGATTAAGATTATCGTTTATTCACGAGTGAAATTTCAACACTCTCAAATAATATTTATTGGTTTTTAAATTGAAAATATTAAAAACACGCGATAACGTTAGACTTATAACGTCGGCCGACTTTTAACGTCATTTCTGTTTTTCGACGTTCTCCATAATGAAACTGACAGTAACACAATCTTGACGTTGGCATACGTTTTGTATAAGAAAAGAGTAATTTGTCAAGTTGTGACATTTGATACATTTTTCTGTGCAGATGCTTGTTTGATTCTGTCAACATTTTCCATAGAATAAAAAAGAAAGTGGTCTGCGCCGCAAATATGTATTTTGTTTGAGACATACATTTGTACTTATAGTTCACACAATAGATATAATAATGATAAACTGCAGCAGCAGTAAAATGTTGTGTTTCGTGCCAACATTGTAGCCATATTTCAATCGTTAAATATAATTAACAGAAGAAAAGAGAAACTTAAATTATTTGCCCTCTGATTTAAATTAAACTTTGAATAATAAATGTACTTATAATTATGTATAATTGCAACATTTAACTCAAAATAACGTGCAGTTAAAATACTTTAAGTAGTGTAACACTAAACTCTTATTATTTCAACTAAATTTTACATTTCAGATATGAATATATCTTGATATCATCATAATACATCGTAATCTGATAAATAACGGAGCTTTAATTTTTTCCGGTAACACGATTCTGTTCGAAAAAAGTTTCATTTTAAGAGAGTATACGTATCATCTGTTCTACTTAAAAAGTTTACCACACTATCATGCATAAAACATGTTTTTTTATCATATCTTTCGAGAAATGGTTAATAAAAACGCATATTTATAACAAATTTTTTGTTTTATGGATGCAAGTTTGTCTTTCGCCAGTTTGTGTTTTCACTCGTTGTTCATGTTTTCTTAGTATATATATTGGCAAGTGTAGTTATTTATTACGCTTACAATGTGAGCGCTAATACACCTGGAGGGGAAACTTTAGATTGGTTTAAGCGTAAGATTGTTTGACGAAACAGTATCACACAAACATCTATTCTGTTAAGTGCTCGAATGTAATGTGATGAAGTAATGGAATCGTAATATACGTACTGTTTAAATTTGGTTTTTCATTCCAAAACGTTTAGACCCATGTAGCTGTTTACAATTACAAAGTGTATGTAATCATTGAATTATATTCAAACATTTCTTCAAAATTATTACTTAATTAATATTGAATAATTTGAAAATATCCAACATTATTTCTTAACATTTAATTGGACAAATTTTGGAAAAGACATTTCAAATTATTGTATACAAAGTGACAATGCGTGAAACTGTATATTAGCATTTAGAACGAAATCAGCGAAGTTGTGTAAAATGATGGATACGAGATATGATATTTTGGATTACAAAAGTATTTTAAATTGAATATAAAAAGATTTATTATTTCCGATTAATATATACATTTATGAAGTGAACTTCATTTAAAAGTAGTGCAATATTGCTTGAGTGTTATTAAAAGTTTGAAATAGTGCATAATTTTGACACCGTATTGAAATGACAGAAGTATATTAATCACTATTGCAGCTTCAAACTAGTTTTGAATTGGAGGCAATTATTTTTAAGCGCACACATTTTTCTTTTTTTGCACGTATTACGTTTCTTATAAATTTTTACGTCAGAGTTTCATTGAATTCAAGCAAATTGATTCTCAAATTTCTTGATGTTTTATGCTAATTTAATATGATTTCATGAACATTAATGTTTTATACTATTGTTTAATTAAAAATAGTTTGAAGGACAATATAAATCACATAATAATAGAACAATGAAGATATATCTTAAATAAATACTTATATATGATGAAATCCTATCACTAAACCTTCATTTAACACATTCTAAGTAATTACTGAATATAACTATTTATAAAACATCTATTTTTGTTCTTAATGATAAGTTTTTACTTATTACGATTAACAAATTTTTAAATATATTTAGTACTTATGTTGTTTATGTTATTTATAATACTTAATGTTGCTCTATGAAAAGTAATAAATTTAATACTTGCGATGCAGTGCGGAAAAGATGCTTTTCCACATTACATCGCAAACGCTTCCGTACAAAACTGTAATACTGTTATCAATGTGAATTAAATGAATTTCAAACATACATTTCATTTCTGTAAACAGACACACCTAATAATAATTATGTACAACTTGATTACTTTTTATTGCAAGCTATTAAGTCCAAAATAAGATTACGGCTTCTTTTTTTGCAAATTATACTGATAATAATTTGTGTTTGTTTCACACGCCTAATTGTATTATACTTTTAAAGTCATAATGAGTTATATATTATCATAAATCTGGTCGAACGAATTGTTTTGTGTTTTTGTTGTCATCATTTGCATAAATAATTAATATGCACTCATGAAAATATGGTTGATTCTACGTTATTTATTTACTTGATTGCTATATCGTATATGATATTCTGTTTCACATAATAATAGTAAATATTAATTAATAAATCTTTTTGTGTGTGTGATAAAACATCATTTATTTGAAGTCAAACATTTTGATAACAAATATTTGTACTGATTGAATAAGAAATATTTGTGCTGAATATAGTGTTTTACTTAATAATGTAATTTATTGACATAAATATTATTTTTAGTATGAGTATTAGTATATACTTATTTTCTACAAAGTTCAAATACTTTGAAATGTTTTATTCCATCAAAAAATGTTTAAGAGATTATTAAACTTTTTCCGAGCATTTGATGTATATGACAAGTTGTTATATAAAATAAATAGTACTTGAAGTGTTAATCATAATTACAATATTCTGCAACATTAAATTTGTTGAATGATTGATATAATTATTTTAATAAGTGACAATAATACTTGCGTTAAATATATGTGTAATCAATTTTATATTCTTATATCCTTGAATTTAACGAGACATTTTGCGCCGGCCTTGTGTGTAAATCTATACTGGCTTTACTCCTTTCACAAGTGTCAAACACTATATAACTTTAAATATTATATTCCGTGATTGTCACATTATTGTAATTATACTTAAATTGTTTTTCTGTTAAGTCAAGTAAAGTATAATCTATGTGTTTATCATATATACACTTAACGAACATAGTATTTCGAAAGTTGTTATAAAACTTGAAAGAAAACTTCTCGACAAAGAGAACTAATTTGTACTACTTTAAGAAATTACATGTG
Source organism: Gryon sp. ZL-2020 (assembly GCA_022817425.1). Taxonomy (NCBI): domain Eukaryota; kingdom Metazoa; phylum Arthropoda; class Insecta; order Hymenoptera; family Scelionidae; genus Gryon; species Gryon sp. ZL-2020. Next base: position 5,666 of record JABFPJ010003890.1, read on the forward strand.
ACTATTAAAAATAAAATACTAGGTGTTTTCGAAATGGATATTTTGTTGTATTTTGTAATTGATATTTTTTGAAATTCTGCTGCTATGACAAAATAATTGCTGAAGATATAGATCGAATACAGGTTTTCTTGCATTTAATTTGCATTATTTAGATTTCATAATAGTAAAACAAACATTCCTACTGCAAGAAAAAAAACACTCATTACTTTGAATCAATCAAGCAAAAAAAAAGGATGAAAGAATTTAGTTAAAGCGACGTTGTAACAAGGTTTAAGCCATTTTTCTTGCATTGAACTTTTAAGCTTCGAAATTGCTTTTCGAAGTGTACATGAAGCGTTAAGCATAGATCAAACTTATAAGTATATCATGAGTATGGAATTCATTGACTTTCCTACGCAAATATTAAAATATAAGAACTTATGTATTTAAATTTAACGTATTTATCGAACCAAGTATTTGCCGTCAAATTTTGAAAGTCTATAACTAGCCCTATCCTTGAATATTAAAATTTAAATAAAATAAATAACTATTTAAATTAGTAATTACGTATGTTTAAAAGAAATTATTTTAAAACCAGCTGCATCGTCGGTTTCGCCTGCATCAAAACAGAGTTACTTCTTATGATCTACTTACTTCCATATGACATACTTACGTCATCCCCGTGATATTCTAACGAAATTCCTATGAAATCCCTATGACATCCTGATTTTAGACAAACACACAAGAATAGATTGAAAATTATATATTAGTAGGACAGAATAGGATTTATTAAATAAAAAGACTGAAAACAGTATATGAAAATCCATTAAATATTAAATGTCTCGAGAAATTAATTTTTCTTAAATTATTTTTTCTTTAAATTTACATGAACGCCAGTCGCTTAAACATTTTTACACAAACGAAAAAGATAAGAATCCTCCTGAAGATACCCAAGAAGTAGTTAATGTACGGTTTTTTGAAACTACTGAGATAATCTATAATGTACATTGCAGAATATGGACAAGAAAACGCAAGAAAGGCTTCTCTAACGTCCTAATAAATAATTTTATAGTCTCTTTTAGTTGAAATGATATGCAAGCTTTATTCTTATGTTTATGATTACGAGATAATTTCTTGAATTTAATTTCTCTACAGTTTTCTTAATGCACTTTTATAAGAAGAACCATAATGAAACTGGTAATAATGTTGTATTTTTCTTCCACTTCGATAAAAAAACTCGTGTAATATTGAATTGTCTATTTAAACAAAATGCAGACCTTTCATTTATATTTGCGAGCACTGTTTATCTAAAAGAAAAGAGATAAAAATGAGTGAGAAAATGATATTCAATTTTTATCGAATTATTAATCGGATGAGGGTTCTTAAAACATTATAAACTTTAAATTGAAATTTTTTATTACAATTTTTAATTAAAATTAAAATAAAAAAATGGTATATTACGCAAGTAGTGCGATAATTGTCAATCTCGCGCAAGTTGCGTACAATATTTTTTTAACGAGTGCATTGGAAAGTTACTTTATTTTATACAGAATAAAGCAAATATAAAAGAAATTGTCTTGTCTTCACAGCGCACCAAAAGTAACATTCGCACACGGAAGAAAATAACTCATTAAAAATTACTATGTATCCGAGTAAACTTGTGACGGTAAATGCATTTAATAAATTTTACTTTTCAACTTAGTAAAATAATTTTAACATTATGAAAAAATAATCCCTTTCCGAGTTTCGAACTCGGTACTTGCCGCCGTTTCTTAAGAAGCCGTTGTACTTTAACCTCGCGGCTATTCGTCCGACTGTCGTTAAAAGGCTTCTTATGTTATTTAAACTATCAAGGCGTGAATTTAGTTTGGCATAATATTTACAATGAGACTTAGTAAAAATTCATCAGATATTTGTAAAAATTATTATAAATTTAGTAAAAATTCACCAAAATTAGGTAAATTTTAATCAAAATCTATCAATTATCACAAAAACGACATTACCGTCACAAGTTTACTCGGATACATTGTAATTTTTTATGAGTTATTTTCTTCCGTGCAATGCGGCTATAAGGTGCAGAAGTCTATGTAAGTCGTCGCAGCTAAGACAAACAAATCAGTTCGTCGAGAGTGCTCCAACGGTTAACATTGACACCGCTCTCGACGACTAATGTGTTCCGTTTAGCTGCGCTCCCCGAACTGATCAGTTAATTTCAACTTGACGCACTATAAAATATTGTTTGATTCATCGCCGTAATGTTGAAGATATTATTGGAACGTTAATATAACAGCATAACAAAAGTCTGGCTACTCTAATAAATTTATAACTTTCCAATTTTCTGAAACATTTTTAGGAAATATATTAATAAATATAAATAACTTTTTATAACACACAATACGCGTGTTATAAAAAAGCTTTTTCATTAACTTTATTTAATTAAAACAAACATTCCGTAATGAAAATGTGAATGTTTTGTATTTATTCAATCTCTGATTATCTTACTCAGACGCTGCTTAATTTTACAAAACACTAATTACTATAAGAAAATATTAAAGCGATTTGTAATACTTGCATAAATTTATTTGTTCAATATTCAACATAATAATTTGTTCCTAATTGAAACTTTTGAATATTTTATGTATCCATAATAAAATTAACAGTCTATGAGTAATCAAGTTCAGTCAGACATGAATTTTAATCTGATTATTAGACGGGTTTTGGTCTGATAAAACGCGAGGAAATTAACTATGTTTGATTGGACTTTCAAAAACTATTTTTTTGAGATATTTCAATAGGTAGTCAATAATGCATAAAAGTGAATGGAAAAGTAAACAGTTACAAAAAATATTCTAATTCATTAAAAGATCATTTAAACAAATTAAATGATCATTAAATTAAATGTCATTTATTTACGCAAAACAGATAGTGAAATATTTATTCTGACAATATAGATCGTTTCAAATGTTGAGAATGAAGTAGCAATACCAGCTACGGTCAATCAACTGTTGTTAACAATAGAGACAGTAAAACCACTTTTTTGATTTTCTTTTATAGCATGTAATCAATTTCTCATTGGAATACGTCGATTGCATTACATTGTAAAATGTCCAATTAATTAAAAGAGAACAATTACTTAAAACTATAAAACGACGAAGTAGATTTTTTTTTAATTTGATGAAGTAAGAATAATTCAGTAACACTTCATTTCATTTAATGTCTGTGATTTTTGTTTTCAGATCTAATAATGAAAAGTTAAAACATCAGCACAAAAAAGAGTTCGTTTTTTTAATTAAAAAACAAAGCTTTTAGCAATAATTAATTATGAGTACAAAAGAATTATCGAATTCGTTCGTAAAAGTGAAGACGGAAAATTCAGGTTTCCTGCCGTCAGAAAGATGGCGAATCACCAAAAATATATTATTTATTGGCCTTGCATTTATGATACATTTCACTGCCTTCATGGGAGCTAGTAATCTCCAAAGTTCAATCAACGCTGATGATTCGTTAGGAACTTTCACTCTGGCAGCTATTTATGGCAGTTTGATATTTAGTAATATATTTTTGCCAGTTTTGATAATAAGGTAAATACATATTTCAATTTTTATCATTCTCAAATATTCTTTATCATGATTCAGAATTTCACATTAGAAATACACTTTTAAAATGTATGAATGCAAACACTGAGGAAATATCATAAACATTATTTTAACAAACTACAAATATACAAGGTGAGTAAAATGGATAGAAATATTGACTTTAGAGAACAGTAAATACAAATGTTTGTTTTTTTCTGAACTAAATGAAACAAATAGTCACTAATCCGATAGTTTTGTAATGTAATATACAGTTTTTAAAATGTTAAAAATGTTTGAATACTTTTTGTATAAAAATTTTCAGTTAATTTTGAGCTTCAACATACAAGTTTTTATGCAAATCCGCGAAAAGCGGATAATGACTTCAAAGAAGTTATTTTTATCTTATATATATAATAGAATATTTTAAATTGTTGAAAATGCAAAAGTACTGAATGATGTTTCATTAAATAATAACAAGTAACACAATTGTTATAGATATCTGTTTTACCACTTGCATACATGAATAGATGTTAATTTTGTTCACTTTGCTGAAATGCTTTTTAGATAAATATTAAATTGTATTACATTTCTATTTGACATAAAATTGTATTACATTTCTATTTTACATTTCTATTACAAAATTTATTATAATGAAAAATTATAGAATTATGTTTTCCTCGGTGAATAAAAGTTTTCTTAAAAATAAATACTCAATTGTATTTCTTGTTTATTTCAGTTGGATTGGGTGTAAATGGACGATAGCGATATCGTTTATTGCATACATTCCATTTATATGTGCTCAATTTTATCCAAAATTTTACACGATGATACCAGCTGGATTAGCGGTTGGTTTAGGCGGCGGTCCACTTTGGTGTGCAAAATGTACTTATCTCACAGTTGTATCTGAAGCTTATGCATCAGTTTCGGAATTAAGTGCCGATGTTCTTGTCACTAGATTTTTTGGACTGTTTTTTATGTTTTATCAAATGGCTCAAGTTTGGGGCAACTTAATCTCATCTGCAGGTAATGTAACATACATTTTAGATAAAACATTAGAATGATATGAATTCCAAATTAAAGGAAATGTCATTCTAACAAATAAACGACATTAAAAAACACACACAAATAAATATCTCATATTGTAATTTATATAAAAAATGTTATGAGTATAAAATTATTCTGAAATTTATGTAAAATATTAAAAAAAAATATATAGAAGTGAATATTACGTCTTGACTAAAAACATAATCAATAAGAAATAATATAGGTCGATTTATCTACGTATCTCCGGTTCCTTTCAATAAATTATGCAACTAGTGATGCTTGAAGATTGCTCTCGACTACACAGTGAATGAGTTACATCTCAATGAAAATTTGGAGAATTATTAATTAATTAATTATCAGTTGATTATATAATGAGATATAAATCATTAGCAAATCATAATGTCATGTAATAATAAAAAGTAATTTTAATAAATACATCTGGAATGTCATATCATATTTATATTACTTTGAATTAGCAGGACGAACAATTATAATATATATTACATTATATTGTAATTATATAAATGCTAATTTACAACACTTTCGTTCAATTGCAAAATCGTTTGTATTTTCGTTTATTAACAATTCCATGTCTACATAATATTGATTTACGCATATCAAATTTTCGGAACAATAACAAAAAATATAAATTTATATGATACAATTACATACATATAGAAAATATGAATAAAAATATATAATTATAATATATGTCCAATGTTGTGAAATTGGGTCGCATTAAAAGTAGAAGAAAATGTAATTATATAATAATATACAAAAATATATATTTTCTAAAATTAATTAAATTATAAATATTAATGTATGCTTCATTTTCATAACTAAACATTCGTGTTAATGATGACAGGTTATTTTAATATTAAAAGAAAATGTTGAAAACATTTTTTTTATTCCTATTTTTTCATTCTTCTTTTATTACTTCTGCTTTATGAATTGTGCCTTAATATATTGAATGTTTCTCGATACGAATTTCAAACTCCAATTCATATGTATAAGAGATTGCTAACTTATCTTTTCTCATATGTGCAAAGTTCACAAGCCCTAGGTAATATATTAATACAATTGTTCTAATCTAATGCATGTTGTATTTCAGCTTCAAATACGGTATAACATAGTCAAATAATGAAGAAAGTTCATGTCTTTTGACAAAGTTTCATACTCGGAATACATTTTTCAAATTAAAGACTCATAAATGACAGTTAAACTTCAGTTTATTGGCATTGGTATTTTAAAAATGGGTATTTTTACTTATTTTAAATAAATTATTATAAAAAAATGGTAATTTACTAAATTGAGTTATTGAAATGAGAACCACAGTTATATTCGTAATTAGCGAATTATTACAGTAAATTTATTGTCCTTAGAGATTTGACCAACATATGACTCTAATGAAGAATGACGAAAATGAACTGCAAAAAACATTATGGAATAACATATTTGAATAATTAATAAAGTACTTTGATTGCTTTATTAATTAGTAAAGAAGTAATAATACTTGTTTAATAATGTAGGTTTTGTGTGTGTCTCGAAATTTCCCTTAGTTTCAATAAATGAATTGTGTGCTGATCCTTGACCGCGGGGAATGAAAATTGAATTATAATAAATTCCTCGAGACTTTTTGCTTTAAATTAATTATTTATTTTTATATTTTTAGCTAATTGCCTGTTTGTATTGCCCGCCGGGGAATTTCATTCCCCGCGGTCAAGGATCAGCACACAATTCATTTATTATAATACTTGTTTACTATAATATTTTTTCTGTTTTCACAAAAGTATGAAAATGTGACTTTCAAAAACAAACTATTGAAATATACTTTATATGGCGCATAAAGGAAAAGTTGACTGGTCGTAGCAAAATGTAATATCATGTACACTTAATCTCAGACCCACTTCAAAATTTAGGGCTCATCAACGATTCTTCAGCAACTTGTTACTAATTCGTTACCTATACACTATTTATGTCGCGGTGTTGCTATTTTACGTGTCTTTAAATTTAAACTAATTTGGTTATTGTAATTGAATTATATCTTCGTTAAATAAGTGTTGTATTAACTTTACAATTATTTCATCTCTCAATTTATCAATGTTCTTTTTTTCTACATATAACAGTTAACTGCACTTTAGAAAAGTTTGTAGGAAACAGTTTTATAAGTTAAAAGTAATTAGAAAGTTAAAAAAGTTAATAGTAAAAACGTTAGAAAAATATATAAACAGACAAAGCCAAGTGAAAAGGAAATTTAAACGTAAAAAATGATACTTCTTAAATGGATATTTTAATTAAATAACAATTTTATTTGATTGAATTAACTCTTTTATATTTCAAGTTTTTTATGTATTAGTTTGTAATTTTTTGCACAAATTATTTTTTTTGTTAAAAAGTTAAAATGCAAAAGCATAATATGTAAAAGAAAAATGTATTTATTGAACGACTAGTATATATATAAATAATAAATTGGTTAATACAAAGGAAAATTGCTTATAAGAAATACATTAGAAATTGATACAAAAAATAAAATTTAGCAAATCATATGCTTGCGCACGATTATATACAAACATGCATTTATTTGATGAATAAATAAATAAAAGTTTTATGGAACGTTTTGAAGAATCGGAAAATATTTTAATAACATAATAAAATAATTTTGTTTAATATTGAATTCCGATAGTTTGAACAAGCAATAAAAAGGGAAGAAAAAAGAAACAAACTACGTGAAATAATATAACAAATTTCACATTTAGCGAGTTCAATTCCCAGTGCTGACTATTTTAATCAGGTTTTCATGGTTCCCTAGCTACTTAGGATAATGCTGGAGTGTGCCAATTAAGGCGAAATGCAACTCAAATCGCTAGAATCGTTAATTTTCCACCGACTCAGATAAACTTTTGTTAATGATGTCGAATGATTATTATATTTAAAAATAATTCAACTTTTCATTTAAAAAATTGTTAAAATGTATCTAATTAATAATTAATGTTGTAGAAAGGGCAATTTTTTAAATGTTTACAGCACCGTATACTGATGGAATTTTTATTCAGTTAAAAATCACAAAGTTGTAGTCAATTAACATCAAGGCTGTAAAAAAAACTAGCATTTTTTAGCAGTTTTCATTTCTTTCTCAAAATTGTTTATTAGTAATTTTAGGAAAAAAATACGTATCAAAATTGGTCAGTACCATCTGTTCTTTATAGATTGTTTAACAAAACGTTGAAACAAAAATGAAAATCGGACGAAATTTACGGTACCGTTAACAGTTTTAATATCAAAAAATATGAAAAATAATTGTAAGAGATAAGTAACAATAACTTGATTAAAAACAAAAATTACACCTTGTAAAAGGATACAAAAACCTAAAATAGAATTATATTTGACTAGATTTTTAAAATGTTGATCATACTACATGAAAAAGGATTCGTATCTATCGAAGATACTTTAAAGTATCGATTAATGCAATAATAATTTTTTTCGAAATTCGTCATTTTTGAGTTGATGTTCACATATATTTAGCGTTTTACTGCCCCAACTGATACACAGAAGTTATCAGAACGGGTATAATGTAATTATATTTGTTAAACATTGAAACTCAATTATTTATTCTTCAAAATCTTCAAAATGAATAAAACGGAATTTAGAAATTAATCACCTGATTATTTATATGTTGAGAATATGAATGTGTTATAATTTATGGTTGGATTACGAGCATAAAAGGAAACCATTAATAGGTTAATCGGTAAATGCATACAGATTGATTAAATAACTATTATTACGTCAATTATAAATTATTTATCATTGAAAGATTGATTTAATACCAGATTTCCTACAGTGTAAGATTATGTAAGAAGATTTTTGTTGTCTTTCATTGATAATGATTGTGTAACCGGTTAAAATACGATTTTTAAATAGGTTTTCTATTATGTTAATAAGATTTTATGCTATTGGCAGTCAGAAACTTTTTGCACGTGAAGATATAACTTAGTAAATATTACAAAGAATTTGATTAAAGCTTTGACGAGAGTGCCTTTTGAACGGTAATAATTAATATATTTTAGATAAAAATTTTTTTTAACGGGTAGGTACCGAGTTCAAAGCTTACAAAGGACATTTTTTTATAATGTAAAATTTATTTCATAAAGCGAACATAGTTAAATTAAGTCAATCCAATCTCCCATCGCAGCTAAGTTATATCTTTACGTATCTTATATGAAGATTTTAATTTCGTAGAAAGATTATTTTTATTATATTTCATTCATTCAAAAAATACATTAAGCATAATGAAAATTATTAATAATTATTGTATTTTTATCTTTTTCAACAAATGAAAACACTACTAAAATGTTGCATAAATCATAATAAAATTAAGAAATCTGTTTTAACACATTAAGAATTTTGCAGAAGGACTATTAAAAGCAATGTAATTGTTGTTTCGCTATAATAATTCTGAAATATGTATTTTAATGTTTTATAATTTGTTTCTAGTTGCTGTGTGCATATTTAAATAGTATTATATATATACATAAAACATTGTTTGGAACATTCACAACGATTTTGCAAGTACACGTAAGGAAATAACTGATTAAAAATTACTACACGCAAAATTAAATTACATTAAAAATTACTATACTGTACAGCAGCGCTGTCATAGAAATATTTTGTTTACATTATTACAAATCTGTTTACTTTCAAAATACTAGAATTATAGAAAAATTTGTGATA
>JABFPJ010003891.1:0-14990 GCA_022817425.1 Gryon sp. ZL-2020
TATAATATGGTAAAACTATAATGTTGTTGGATTGAAAACTTTTTTTGTTATTATTATTTGTATTAATTCTAAGTTTATTTAATCTGATATTTATATTTTTGTTAACAAATTCAATTGGATATAAGTTATCATGTAAAATTCTCTTGACAATATCAATATTACTTTCATGAAACTTTTCATTAGATAATAAAATTGATTTATCAATTAATTAATAAATCATAGATCTTTTTTGATGAGTTGGATGGTTTGAAAAATAATTTAATATTCTACCAGAATATGTGCTTTTTTGATACCAATTTGTGATTAATGTATCATTTTCATTTATAATCGTAATATCTAAGAAGTTGAGTCTTTTGTTTATTTCTTAATACAATATTTCTTTTTGATCTCTTAATACAATATCTAGATCTAGAAAAGTATGTTTTCTCGAAAATAAAGTATATAAAATATTATCATAGATATGTAGATGATCTATTTTTTATGATTCCTAAAGATAAAATTAATGAAGCATTGAAAATATTCAATAACTTTGACAATAATATACAATTTACCTATGAAACTGAAATAAACAACAGAAATATTTTGAGAGTATTAAAATATATTTTTAATTATTTTATTTAATTATTTGTTCTATTTTATTTCTTTTTCTTTTATTTAATGTCAACAATACACATATTTGAATATGAATACAAAACTCACAACACTGCTTTTCATGTTTTGTTTTATTATTTATGATGTTTGTAAACATTCATCTAATATTTATATATTTTAATAATTCATTTTATTTAAATACAATGATTATATTTGGGCTGAAAAATCACTGAAAATTAATTAAACATAATATTAAAGCCAAGCGCCATGATCGGTAATCGAACCAAAGACCTCGCGAGTAGAAAGACGCTACCTTATCCAACGCGCTACTTCTGCTGTAATGCCAACTTAATATTTTTAGCAGCTATATTTGACGCAAATGGTAAAATATATTTTGACGGTCTTATATTATAAAGCATAACCCTAGTGAAAAAAGCAGTCTGGATATAGTATGGATGTAGTCTGGAAACACTTTGCCAGACTACATTCAGACTAATGTTTCCACGCGGGAATTATGATTGAAATTATGTAATTATTCTTTCAATCAATTTGGTAGAAGCTTGAAGCAAAATATATATTTATTGTAAATTCAAATATTATATCGAATTAGTTCAAGTAAAAAAATATATTTGATTCAAGTAAAATATACTTAGTTCAAACATGTACAAGTCAAGTATATAATATACTTGGAATGAAACTATTTAATATTTTTTAATGTGGATATACTTTTTTAAAAAGATTCTTTATATATATCATAACTGAAAAAAAAAATCGTGTGAAAATATTTATTTAATTTGAAAATTAATAAACAAGAATTTCATGAGTATCATTAATAAATGAAATTATATCCCTCAACTAAATCGTTTTGTCCGATTCTATTTAGTGCATAAATGCTTTCGATCTATTACTATCGTGGTTTTTGTCACATTACCCTCAGGAAATTTTATTCTATGTTTCACAGTAAGTGTTTCGCCATTAAGAGTCAACCGCAACGTTACATGAAATATTTCAAACAATGGCATATACATCAAATAATATTGTATGTCGTGTCATTTGCGATAAAATGAAATGTATGTCGCGGATGTGTAGAGTAATAACTGGATTTTGCTTTTAATTTGAACCGATGAAAGAAGAAACGGAAACAAACTGGACTGCTAAAAAATTGCATATCCAGTGGCTATTTTATTTCGTTATGATCACATATTTCATGTCACCTATTTATTTTATCATAAATTAATAATTTTCAATTTCGAAAAAATACCATTGCAAATATTTTTTATCTTTCTTAATATCAACGTAAAACGAGCGAATGCAAATTCAGGATTTCATTAAATATAATTTATTCCTTTTTACAATTAACATTAAAAATTATATATTTAAAAAAAAATGTATGATTATTATTAATTTAGAAAAATGAAAGCAATGTTTATTAATGAGAACATTCCAATATCCTTTTTTGTCTACAGACCCACCCAAGATCTTGGTAAGGCCTGTGTCGCAGAGTGTCAAGGTCGGAAATATCGCAAGTTTCTTCTGCAGCGCTGACGGTTCGCCTGCCCCGCAAATTCATTGGCGCAAGAATAACAAGAGAATTAATCGTAAGTTTGTCACCTTGACGTTCCATCATAATAACTCGATCAAAAGTTTACGCAAAACATTCACTCGCTAGTTGTCGATATATTGAATGCCTTTCGAACAAGAAACAACTTTGTCTTCGATTAAAGTCAACAAGTTTGTTTGACTCTGTATTTTCACCAATTTTTAAGTTAATATGAGTACAATTTAAAACTAATAGAAAAACTTTAATATCATTTAAAAAAATGTTGTCTTTAAAGGTATTAAATGATTCTAATACTTATTAAATCTCATTTACTTAAATTTATGTGTGTTCAAATGTATTTTTTTATCTATAAAGTTCCATAAAATTAACAATTTAGCGGGATAATTTCTCATAAACAATAAAACAATCAGGAAAATAAGCAAAGATTGTTAAAATGATACAAATAAATAGCTCACGTAAATTTCTCGAGAAAAAGTAAAAGAAAATATCGTTTTAATTATCACTAATAGCATTAAACTTAAGAAAGACAAATGTTTTTGTTTTCGCCAACACTATATTGTTGACTTTGTTCTCCTTCTTCTTCTACTGTAGTTCTTCTTAATTCGATTGCCCAATTGTTAACGTAAAAAACATTTGATTATTTTTGCTTGTTACATATCCATCCAGTCCATAAAAAAAATTGATGAAACGCCTAAAGTTGACTTATAAATGCGTCAAAGTATTGTTGTTCAAAATGCGCAGTGACATATTCACACTTTGACAGGTTTAACATAAAAAAAATGTGATTAACAAAATAACGAAATAAAAAGAATGGAGCGCGCAAAGCGCGGTAACCTAGTTTATATATGTTTAATATATTCGAGTTAAAATTATTACCCTCTATTTTTGAGGCTGAAACGAATTTTAAACAAACATAAAACGAGTACAGAAAAGAGAAAGAGTCCAACAGGAGGACTCAAATCTTTAATTCAAAATTGACGAAAGACTAAAAAGAGGTCGAAAAAACAAATTTTGACTTCTTTTCAGCCTCAAAGTTGCGGAAAATTCCGCTTTCAGTACTTCAGAGGTCAAAAAGAGGCCGAAATTTACTCGCTCTGGCGTCGACTCAGCCTTTATTTCATTACTTTTTGGCCTCGATTTATCCTGCTTTTAATCTCTGTTCTACTTTCTTATAATTTTAATATTTTTAATTATCGCTAATGCTTTAAATTCATTTAAAAAATTATTCATTAAGTATTAAAAACTGTAAAATGATAAATTAATCATACATAGAGAGAACCAAATGGTATCACTGTGATGGTAAAACTTATAAATAGTAACATAATGCAACTTAAATAGTAAAATTTAGAAATTACAATTTTGATTAATTAATTACAATTATTTATAATTAATTGTGAGGTTGAAGATGCTATCAATGCAAGAACTTTATTTAACATCTTTTTTTTTTGTTTACAAAAAGAAAAACCTGTATTTAAAATTGTCTAGCCTTTAATTTTTATTTAATATACACTTTTTATTCGTTTCTATTTATTGAAGAAAATGAATGAATAAATGTAATTGCACTTATGTGTTCAAATTTTATTTTTTAAATGTTTCTTTGTAGTTTATACTAATATAAACAGTGGATGAGTTTGTAAGAAAGCGATTGTTTGATTTTGGTTTTTAAAAGTACAAAATTGTATTGTTATTAACATTGCTATTTTTTTCTAATAAAGATAATGTAATTATTTTTGAATTATGTATTTTTAACAGATTATGTCTGGTTTTTTTATATTAGATTATTTTATTTTAGTTATTATTTGTATGATTTATATTTAATAAAATCTAATTCTTAATTACATTTTATTCTATTATACTTTTTCATTTAGTTCTAATTATTTACGAATTATCAATTATTATGTTATTTACCCTAAAAATATTTAAAATCTCAAATATATTTTTTTCTATCCAAAACTTAATTTCAGGTCACATAATTTCAAAAAATAACTTTTCCCAGACGTTCTATTTATTAAAATGATTAGAGGTTATATTTGTAGTGTTAAAATTAAATTTACCTACATTTAAATGGTACATGTAATATTTTATCATTTGAGTAGTAACATTTGACTATTTGCATAGTACAATATTTACCATTTACTAGAAAATAGGTTTACCACTTATATAATATATAATGGAGACCAAATTAAAAACAAACTTGAATTTTTTATAGAGGCTGAAGAGAGGCCTGAAAGAGATTGAAACGAGACACAAATTTCTAACTCGGTTGTTTTCATTTTTTTCGTTTATTGGCTTTCTTTATAGGAAAATAGAGTTATACGTTCGTACGACTTTCTACACTGTTTTATGCTAACGTAGCGTGATAAAGGAACAAAGATAGGTAGAGTGCCGAAGCACACATAATTCAATAGATTTAAGTAATTGAAAATTGTCAGTAATAGCGTCCGGAAAATGCACACTGCGTATACTTTATTGTGCAAAACGAGATGAAATCTGTATTCCATGTCTTATGCATTATTTCATGGGTTTATTTACATTCAGAAACAAAGATTCTTATTGTCATTTTAATGCAATACTAAAACTTTAAAAGTAAATGCAATGAAATGTTTGATAATACTATCGTGGCTGCTACTTAAATTAACTTGATGACTTGTAATCAAGCAAGATAAATGAATACGGATTGTATAAGCAATATTTATAGTTTAAAAAATAAACAAAATTCTTTTAATAAAAGAGGAATTATTTTTCCTTTGAATAATCCCTAACGGAACAAAATATATTTAAAAATATATGTAAAAATATATGTGAATATGTGCACATATATTTTCGGCAAAAAGTTATATATTTAATATATATTTCAAATATATTTCTGAAATATATTTGTAAAAATATAAGTAAAAATATATTTGTAGAATATATGCAAAAATATATTTACATATAAAAAAATATATTTGAAATATATTTTCAAATAGATTTTAGCGGCAAAAAGTTATATATTTTGACATATATTTTGACTTATATTTTTTTCCGTACGGGATATTACAGTAATAACTTTATAAAGGAATACATTTAAAATATAATTGCACAGGAACGGAAATATATTTAAATTTGTAGCTAATTATATATTATGTAGTGAAACAAATGAGAATTTATTTTTATTTCAAATATAAAACATAATAAAATTGAAAATTAACTATAGAAATGGTTTGTTTAACCAGAATTGTATTTATATTGAATATGAACAGTGCTTAAAGTTGAATAAAAGAAAAATCAATGATAACAAAATATTCTTATTACTTTTTGCCTTTTAATTTTATTGATCGCTAATAAATTATATTGTAAAATACTTGTATTTATATAACAAGTTATTCTTATAAGATACACAATTTTATAGCTTAAACCGCATAATTTCAAATATTTAAAACTAACATTTGCTTTTGGAAAACTTACTAAACCAATAAGAACGGTAAAGAAAAAAATGCTATAATGCTTGATTTTTCAAGTTTTATAAACTTAATTTTATTTGATTTAACTTGGAATGTAAAATGGTCGATCGACTTTTATCTACTATTTTATTCATTTTTTACCTTATACAAATTTTATTATTATAATTTATTCGTAAATCTTTCAATAAAAGGGAACTTAAATGTAAATAATTTTTATGATTTATCATTTATGTTGTATAATCTAATTTTTAATTATATAAGCAATCAATAGTAAATGTATACCATATATAATGTTAACTTTAATATAAACGTTATACTATAAACATCTATTGATGTTTGTATTTAGAAATTTGGTTTTAAATAGTTGCTCTTTAATGTTTATAAAGAATTTAATAACAATCAATATTATGAAAACTATGTATATAAAGTAATAAAAAATTATTTACATGAAAACCCTTTATTTTGAAACATTATATTGTGATATAATAATATCCAAATGTAATTAATTAAACATACTATCTGACTGTTTAATAGAAAATCGATGGTGCCGTTTAATTTCGTTGTTCTTATTATTAAAAAATAATAATTATGCAATATATATCAAACAATAATTGTATTAATACAAACAAATAGAAAAGTACAGTTATTTTAGGATAACATTTTTGGTTCATATAATCAAGATTTTATTTATCTAATTAAATAGTAAAATTTTAAGTTTTCTGAATATTTGTTATTATTTACATAATGTATTCATTTACAGTTTCCATACAAAATTATACACAGGATTTCTAGAGTAAGATAAAGGTATAATTATATATTGATTGATAATAAACAATACAAATGAAATAAAGCAAAGAAAGAAAAATCAAATAACAGGATTAAAAACTTATCGGTTAAAAAAATTTAATGGAGCTAACTATCGCTTTGATAAGAATTCTGATTTGTTTGTGTTTTTTAAAATTTATATTAGGGTTTTGTTTACATTTTAGCTGTTGAAAGGCGAAAAAAGTAAAAAGTTTGGTAGCACGCAAGTACATTAAATTTATTTTTTATTAACCTTTTGTTTTAATTTTGTTATCGCTTTTTTACACTGAGGGAAATTTGAAAGAAATATTTAATAATTTTTTATGCATTTTTGCTAAAGAACGTAGTAATTTGAGAACATATTGAAAAAAGGAGCAAATCTTACTGCTATACGTAGTAAAATTTGATATTTAAGTAATACATTAGAATAATATTTATTTCAAAATTGCTACTTTAATATCAATTTTTACTAGGTATATACATAGTAAAAATTGGTGTAATACGCACTAATTGTTGTTTTTAAAAAATTATTGTTGTTTTTTCTTGAAACTTATTTGGGCCTTATGAGGTATACTTTACTAATATAGTAATGTCTCATTAAAACAAAGAAAAGCAGGTCCTAATTATACTCAATAAAGACAAAGCATAATTTCATTTTTGAATTTTGAACTTATTTTATTAATAATATTAATTATTTGGCCTTTACCTTATATGGGCCAAACTATTTTTAGGGTTTGCCATATTAATTTGTTACTAGGGATGCTTCCAAAAGTTTTACAAAAAATTATTAAATATTTAATCAAAGAATATGCAAAACGAAGACCTTAGTGCTGTAAATGAAGTCAATTTATTTAAAAAGAGTCAGTTTTACAGTGAAGGTTTTGTTTATTTACAGCATCTCAAACACGATACATAATACGTCAATTCGAAGGTGGTTCTGTATTACGAATTGAACCAGTGAAAGGAAGTAGGGACAATGTGACGTACGAGTGCTATGCAGAAAATGGAGTTGGTGATCCAGTTACAGCAGCAGCCAATCTTCGAGTTCATGAAGGTAAGTGTATTTTATTATAATTCATATTACTTTAAAAAAAGACCAATAATAAAACACGGACATAAATCACCATTCCAATTTCTGCCGAAAGAATAAAACTATATACAAATTATCACTCACTGGATAAAGTGCGAAAAATTAATTTTATTTTAAAACAGGAAAAAATGCGAGTGAATAATTTACCGATTACAATTAAATAAAAGAAATAAAAAAATCATCATTTTTTGATGAGAAAATAAAGTGAATCAATAATTTCTCGACAACGTGCGGTAAAGCTGTTTTAATTATAATTTCCATAATTGCAATGATGGGTGGTCTATTAAATTCGAAACGGTATTATTAATGAAAAGTAAATTATAAGATTCTTGTTGAAAAAAAGCGGAGAAAAAAACAACTTCTGAAGAGTTAAAAGCAACACATTTTCCACGTAATTTAACCAAGTTAAACTTCATAAAGAAACGCAATAACGAAGTTTATGATTCAAACGCATCATGCGCGTAATTATTTACGTAGCAAAAGAAAATCAAAGTTTTTTTTTTTTCCTGTTGGGGGAAAAATAGTCTTAATGATATTCCCATACCCACGGCGAGACGGAAGAACGCTTAATGGGGAAGAAGTAGTGCATTCCGAGAAACTGGTGCTTCCTTTTCTAGAAGATCTCTTAAGCTTTTGCAAAACGGCTTAATCGCTTTCCCTGACGTTTGAATTTCTTTGCTCGCTATTATCATCGCCCAAACCTAAGAGAAGACGAGGCAAAATTCTTCTAAGCTATACTGAGCATATTAACTTCAAATTACTCGACTTTTGCATCGTTTGCTTAATCTCTATCTCACGGTTGAAAATTATTGAAATCAAATAATTTATTTACATTAAGAATCAACATTTTCTCTAAACAATTATCGACTGTACTCTTACTTGTTCAAGCTTTTATAAACTTGAGCAAGTTCAAGTATTTTGCTTAAAAATTTACAATAGAAGGTAAGTGTCATCGTGTTTAAAAAAAAAGTGACTTTGATATAAAATTCCAAATGTTCGGAACAAAATTAATAATTTTTCTGTTTATTATTTTTACTATTATTATTATTAATATTATCATCATCATCTTTTCGTGAAATTAAATTCCGCTTATTCTATTATGATGAAGAGAAAGAGTCTCAACATTGCTGAATATTGCACCGAATAAATCTGTGTTGTGTCGAAGTGTGTCGGATAGAAATTGACAAATGATCGCATTAATGAATTTATTTTGCGTAAAATATGAAATAATTTGGTTAGTTGTAAAATCTCTCGAGAATCATATGTTTGGAAACAAAATGCTGAGTAGAAGTAGATTCAGCAATACTGCCGTTTGCTTAATACATGCCACGTGGCACTCATAATCAGCGAAAATCAGTGTCACCCATAATAAAGCACATCCAACCAAGTGAGATTAATTATTAGCTGACATTTATTACTTTATATATTATCGCAGACACAGACAACTCGAATTACAAAATAGGTATTGAATTTTCTCTTATCAACTATAAATAAAAAAGTGGGAACATGACGTAACAGCATATTGACAAGTAACTTAGTCAGTGAATACTGTCATGGATTAGGAGACTCTACTAAGACAAGAATCTTGGTTGCCTTTTCAGAATATACGGCGCTAAATATATACCTATACCTATTCATCTTAGACATAAATCAAACCTAGGTCAGTGGCAGGTTTGAAGTTGATGGTCGATTTATAATGTTCAGAAGTATAACATAAAATCATATACAGGGTGTTTTACGAAAAGTGTAACAAGTTTATCCTATAATAAAAAGTAGGTGGTAGCTTGAAGTTGGCTGTAGGTCGCCAATTCCAAGAAGTCCCATTGTTGTAATCTATTTGACGCGTGATTGGTTAAAAAAACAAAGGAATGGTATAGTTCATTTGAAAATTGTCTCGGGGGCGCGCGTAGCGCGCCTTTTGCCTCTAGTATTTCAAAAAATATGTATCAAATCCAGAAAATGACCTACATAAAAGATGAATATTTCAAATAGTTCTATTCAATGCATGTAAAATTGTAATTCCTCTTCCCCCCTATTACGGGGGAGGGAGGATAGCTTTGAAATTTTAAATGGTAACCCCTAATTTTCTTGTTTTTTTTTTTTTTCAAGTTCCCTGAGCAAAAATAAACGTATTTTATTTTCGTTTTTTTTAAAATGATCAACTAAATTTATATTTTTTACTTTTTGACGTGTCTATATTTGTCGTATCGTATTAATGTGCCACTATAATGCGTGCAGATATCTGAAAACGATTCTGCAAAATGTGCAAGACTTTAGTTGCAGTATCGTTCATCCTGTTATCGTAGCAATGTAAGTGGTGCGAACATTGCAAATGCCCGCGATTCATTATCAACAATGTTACTGCTCAAACTAACTATTGCTACCTTTTTTATTGTTATTTTCATGGGTCATTGCATAATGCAGATGGCACTGATGCACAAAGATCAAGCCGAGTCGATCGTTAAATACTGTCAGTTAAATAAAAATACTTTTTCTTTACTTTCTGTTACTTCTTCAAATCAAAACACGTACAACTACTTTTGTAATTATCTTGATATTTAGTTTTGGACATTAAGACTTTAATTATTTTATTGTGTTTCTGTATTTAAATGCAATCGCTTCGTTGTACTATTAAGTCCTCCAATTATTTTTACTATTTCCCACCCTGTAATTAAACTGAAACGATATAATAAAGAGCGCACGGGAAGATATCTTATCTGAAAAAGAAAATAGAAATCGTGACTTTTTTTAACTATTTTCTACACGTAATTTAATGATTACTGAAATATGTTCAGTTATTTAATTAGTTCAGGAATGTTATATTATTATCTTGTAGCGTTATAATTATTCATTACTATATTCCGTTTTTATTTTTAATTTAATTGAGAATAGTTAAGGTGATTCTTCAGCTGAATTCGTTGCTTCTCTCTTTCATTAATAGCGACACCATTAGCTTTATCCTTGTTGCTCTTATATAGTTAGAGAATCACCTTAACGATTCAGATTTCTGATTCATATTAGGCAATTAAAAAAGATTTATAGCTTATATTATAGCTTAAATTATATTTTTTATTTCAAGTTTTTCACAAATTCTAATTTCCATCGAAAAAATATTGTTTGAATTAAATTACGAAACGACAACGGCTGTTTCATAATTTCACGAATATTATTACATTACAATTATTCTTATAATATGATGATATCGGTCTTGAATCTGATCAAAATGTAAAATATAAATTGAAGGAAAAACAGATAGATAAAAATAAATTTTCTTTCTTTCAGTTCTTTTAAATGTTCAATTATCTCAATTAAAATAATTGTTTTAATTAAATTGTACGTTTTCTTTTGCTATAAATGTAGTCAAATTCAAACAATATCATGGTTGCTTTATTTGTTGTTTGCATAGTTAATTAATTACCTATAATTGAACTGAGTATTAATTGGAATAAACAATATGACGAATTTACAGTCTAATGTTAATTTTAGTAATCCCTTTTCTACCTCCTGTCTCACTTATTATCAAAATGGAATATATTGTTTCATTTGAAATGATGTCTGATTTCAAGATGCCGTTAGTGTAATTAAATCCACCAAAACTGACAAATTTTATTTGTATATGCATTTACAAATTTGATCTTGAGCCATGAATATTTACATTCTTATTACATATTATGAAACGTTATAAAAAAGTAAGTGATGTTTTTTTGTAGAAACTAATTTTAATTAATAAAAACATAACTTATGTTGAAACGTAAATATTTAATTACGACTTAAGCAGATCCATCTATCATTATTACAAGCTTGAAAAAAAATAAAAGAAGAAGCGATAAGAAGATTTAAATACGTTGCAACGTTATTACTATAGTTTGAAAAACAAATTTACCTGTAATTTAAAAAGCTTTTCTGTCATTGAATCGTTTACATATATTTATGTATAAAAGAAGTTGAGACACCTTATTAAATATCGACACAACATTCTAATAAATGAAAGAAATATGTCCTCATATTTTCATTTGTCAATTAATCTTGATATAATTTTTAAATAAAATATGAGAAAAAACATTTTTCGCATTGAATAATTTATGATATCCGCAAGTACAAATATATATATATGTTATGTTCTCTAATATTCTAAATACTATTCAACAGATTTCAAAACTTGAATGTTTATATAAAAATACAATATATCATAACCAATGTAGATGACCACTTGATCTACCATGTCGTATAAATATTTTTTTTCAAGTTTGATGTGCCGCGTGAATGAGGTATTGTACTACCTGCAATATATTCTGTTGCTCGTATAACACAAGGGAATACAATGTAACAGAAAAAAGCGTCTAATCTACGGCCATCGATTCGCAGTAATTTCAATCTGAATGTGCCAAAATGAAGAAGTAAATTTAAAAACTCATAACTCCGCTATTTTTCATCGTAAATCCGTGTTCTTTAGTGCACGATAAAAGAAATTGAATAAATTTTATGACTATTACATATTGCATGCAAAATATCAAATGTTTCTTTTTATTATTATTATTTTTTCCTTCTAATTTTTTGAAATCATATAACTTTTTGACCTGGCATAACTTTGCAGAGCGCAATAAACAAAGATTGACTTAGTAAAATTTAACGTCGAATGTTAAAGTTTGAAATTACTTTTTACAATCTTAACTTGAAAATTAAGAAAACGCCCCTCCAATTTCAAAGTTGCCAATTTTGCAACTTTAAGCAGACCTCTTGTTATTTTTGTACACTCTATTGAGAATCAAGAGTTTTATACATACAAATCATAACGCAGTAAAGGTTTATGATCCGTTTATGGAATAATTACAATAACAGATTTTTAGAAAAAAAACACATAAATTTTTATATAAGCAATTTTCTAATAAACTATTATAATAAAGTTCATATTTAAATAATAATTGTAAAAGATAAAAAGGAAAAATCCAGAAAATTTTTAAACAATAGTATATATACTCGTGAAAACCGCACCACCTGGCTTTTATGAAAAATCAACGAAATTAAAATTAGCATAACTTTACCAAGTGACTTCGTAATGTCATGAAACACCGATTATATGTCTCGCCTTTAAGTACTTTTATGCAAATGTCCATTCTTTTTATTTAAAATCTCTACTTATTTTTGTAACAATTTCATTTTCAAAAAAGAAAATATCTACTCAATATAAATGTTATTCTTATGCATTATTGAAAATAAAAAATGAACTAGAAATGACGACAAAATTAAAAACGATCAATCATAAAGTAAAGTGTAATAAATAAATTACTATGTTAATTAAAATTACTCCCAAATTAAACAGTATCATATTATTTAAATCAAACGACAAAATCTTTAAGTATTTTGTAATTACAGCTGTCATTGTCTTTAAAGTCCTGGTGACGGATGGTCGAACAAGAAACCCTCGGATGAGTTTAAAAGAGTTAATTTGTTTGTCATCATTGTCCGTATATTTAAACGTCAAAGCTTATTATGCTTGAGAAACTCTGGCTTTTAAATCGCGCTATCATCTAAATGTCTTCGCACGAGTGTCTCTATAAACGATAATTAGCATTTGCGGATCTACATAATCAAAACAAGGAGGTGGCGGCGTAAGCTCGCTTCTGCGAGCTTAATTGTCATTTTCCTTATTTCTTCTTTGTGAAGTAACAGTGATAATATAATTTCCGTTTCTACAACAATAGCGAATTCCAGTGAAAGCAATCTATTGTCGACGGGCGACACTGTCTGTCTTGAATTCTAAAGAAGATTCCGCTTCGAATGTTCTGTATGCAGCCTCGAAGAATCTCGATGATGTCGCAGCAGTGATTATCGAAAGCTCACTTTACATCATTAGTACATACTAAAACAACATTTTTGTATATGCCTTCAAGAAAACAAAATCATAATAATAAACATCTTTCAGTAGTCAATGAATATGTATTCTGCTATAATTAATTCAAATTAATATTTTAAGACACATACAAATATCGAATTGTGTAAGACTATTTGTTTTTCTTTATTGTTTTTGTAAAATACACTTTTTAAATGTTTGTTGACCTGGTTTTATAGTGGCTAAAATTATGGTCGAAGTGAAATTGGTACGAGAGTTTGCAAATAAGTACAAATTTTGGATAGCAACCGCGATTTGTTGATATTGTTATTTCATGTAAGAAAGCTGTTCTCAATTCGTAAATGATATAATGATGGGTGCTTGATCGAGGAAAGTTTTCTACAATAACCATCGCGGAATTATGGGAACCCATTGACATCATCTAGTTAATGCAATTTTTTTCGTATATGTGCTTTTCTTGTACTAACTGTCTGATAATTTATACTTATCATCCAGAATTTACGTTTCTGAAAACACAGTATTAATTTATCTGCATACAAACAATTTAATTTAAACAATTCAACGTATTCTACTGCATACAATAATAAGTCATATAATAATAACAGTAAAGATAGTAAATATGTAAAACAATTATATTACGAATATTTTACGAACTATTCCTTTCTTCAGAAATATATATTTGGACAATAATTTTCATAATACAGTTTATATAATCCTGTAAAGTGCAACTAATTTACTTATTGTTCGCGTACCGATCTATTATTATTAACTTTACGTTTAATAATTAAAAGAATATTTTAATTTCATCCGTTATATATAAAGATTTAATCATGCAAATTAGTTTGCAAGTTTATGATGCAATAATACTATTATAAAGCACCATAAAGGATTTTAACGAATGCATAGATAAAAAAAAATAATTTGAATAATAAGAAATAAAAAATTAATAAAATATGTATAAAACATTTTGTTGAATAAATGTCATTTCATTCTAATAACATGAAATTAATTAATTTCGAATTTAAATATTTGTATATCTTCCTTTCTATTAACAGGCAAAAAACGTTTATAAATGAAGGATCAAAATACTAAAGTATGTGTTGATTTTAAACTTAGCCATCATAAACATTTCATTGAGCTGTCCTAAAAAAATTAAACGATCGGAGGAGAATGCGCGACTAAAGTCATATTAATGCTTATAAAATGCTATTATAACTTAATTGAACAATAAAATAAAAACGTAACAAATGTCAAAAAACTATGACTTATGGCATCCCTATAGCACCCCACTAGAAGTGATAAAGCTATGACATAAACATGTTTTTTCTAAAATAAATTATAAAATTCGAAAGTTATGTAGCCTACGACACTTTGGAACTTTACCGCTATTTGCTCTCAAAATTCGATTTACATTAAACCGGTAGATTTTGCGTAATTGACATACAAACAAACAAATATATAACATATTTTTTATTTTATATATTAGTATGGATATAGTTTTATATTAAACTAGCTGAAGCCCCGGCTTCGCCCGGGCGAAACGCTAGGACCTCAAACTTCTTGAAAACTTTCTGATAACACCCTGAAAACCCCCTGACAACCCCGTGATAATCCCCTGATAACCCCCTGACAATCCCCTGAGAACCCCCT
>JABFPJ010003893.1:0-14989 GCA_022817425.1 Gryon sp. ZL-2020
ATTACAAAAAAAAAAAAAAAAAAAAAAAAAACATCAGTTTGAAGAGTTTTGACGTTTTTTCACGAAATGAATATTTTTGGTGAAAATAATAAAGTTTTTTTGATGATTTTCTGACGAAATATGTCAAAATGAAAAATTTGGAAATTTTGTTTTTAACAAATGAAGATAAAGATTTTTTTCTAATTTTTGGTATAAATGAAGATTTTGAAGATTTTCTGATTTAAGATGAAGATTTTCGAAGAATTTTAATAACATTTTAAGAATGAAGATTTTTTTTAATTTAAACAATTCTGACAAAGTTTTTTTTAAGATTTAAAGTCATTTTGAAGATGAAAATATATGAACATTTTTAAAAGATATTTTTGAAGATGTTGAAGACATTTTTCAAGATGAAGATTTTTTAAGAAATTTGAATAGAAACTTTTATCAATTTTTCATATGAAAACAGAATATTATTATGTTTTAAATTTCATTAATAAAAATTGTCTTTTTTAATTTAAAGAAATTTGTACATATTTTTCATTTGAATCACGGTTTTCGTCAAAACTTAATTTGCCTCAAAACACATAACTTTTGCCACATTTAAATAGATTCATTAACATTTTGCGTGACTTGACGCTATTACATAAAGTATTATTGCATGCAACGACAAAAGTCGCACGCTTTTATGGCACAAATAAGAATAAACAATCTCTGTTTTGTTGCAGTTATGCATGTTCTTGTTATTTTAATTATTACGGAAATTGTAATTTTTTTAAGAAAACAAAACGTTAAATGAAGGTTCGACGAAAAAAAATTTTTGTATAAAATCAAGTATTTTTTAAATACTTTTAAAGATGAAGATTGTTTAAGTCTTAAAGCATATTGAACAAATATTAAAAAATGAAGATTTAAAGATTACACATTTTTAATCATTAAAAATACCTTATTTGAATTTTGAAAAATGAAATCATCTGCTTTAAATTACATTATTAATAAATGTTAAGTTGTTACTTAATCTTGACTGCCGATAAATTGGAATATCTCGTTTCAATAATTCCATTGCAACAAACACTTGACCAATAATAAAATTGTATTATAAAAAACATTAAGATAATGCTCAACTCTTAATTGCTTCACTACTACGAACTTATTTATGTTCTCTTAATCTTATCTCACAAATATTTCAGTTACAAATTTCTCGATTTTCCAAATTTTCCAGTTGCAATGTTTCAAAATAAAAATAAAACAAATAAAAAATAATTTTTGAACTAGAAAAAATGCTACTTTTTAAGCATTTTAATGAGATAAATTAAACTTTTTACAATTCCTCTAATAATGAGTCAATAAGGCGAAAATAGCACAGAATGCTTTGCATATTTTCGACAAGGATAAATCATTTTTGGAATGCAAATTTGATAATTTAATACAGCATATAAAGAATATAAACATTAAAATGAATATGTTGCAATTTTATTTGCGAAAATAATCCATTTTGAGAATGGTTTTTATAACAAAGTAATTTCAAAGCGAACGTGTAACTTGATAAAGATTGATAAAAACAAAAAATATGTTATTTGTTAATGTTATGGTAACACAAATAATAATAATATTTTACCAAAAATAACAGAAAATAATATTTTATTAGTTTGAACGGGGAAAAGTATTATTTTGTTAGCTTTTCTCTCAATATTGGCTCGAGTGTTTAAATTGTGATTTCGGACATGTTTGGACATATCCGAACATATCCGAAACTAATCCGAAGATATCCGAACTAAATGCGGACACACCCGAAGTAAATCCGAAGATACCGGAACCGAATCCAAACATAACTGAACTTATCCGAAAACAACGGACTTAAATACACTCATTTCCGAATTTCATTTTTTTATGTTATTCAAACTAACAAAATAGCAATTTGTTTTTGTTAAAATTATAACAAATAAATAACAGATATTTTGTTATTTCTTATTTTTGAATTCATTATAATATTTTTGTTACTGAAACTTCATTTACAAATATTAATAAACATAAATATCTGCTTTATTATTTCAATAACATTTATAGAAAATAATTGTTATTCGCCCATCTGTGACTAATAAAAGAAGAGATGAGATTTATCTTAATTGCATAATCATTAAAAACATGAAATTATTCAATGAGTATTAATTGTTTCGAGGAATTTTTTCATTTATTTTTGAATTTGCTTAATTGAAACCACAGTGTATTAATTTCACTGATAATAATAATAATGCAAAAAATAATGATCTTAAAATACGAAATTCAATATTTAAAAAATACCGTCAAACTGTCAACGTAGATAAAACTGTAAATATACTTATGTTTCATTTACGTTATATTTTGTTAAATAAGATATTTTATATCTGAAAATTAATATCATCGTATTGTATGGCACTATTTTTTGCAGGAAGTTGAGGTTAGGATATATACCCTGCAATGTCATCCTCGAGCAGAAAAACACATACTAAACATTCTTCAACAAAGGATCAATGATTTTTCAAAAACGCAGTATCTTAAAATACGTAACATCAAAGTTTGTAATCACATTTTTTCATCAAACTTAACGTTAAATATTAATTCTAATTCTTATTTAATTTATTTTCAAATAAAATATCAAAATGTTCGAATTTAATTGTCTTAATTATCGTGAGAATATTATCGATTTTCATCTTTCACTTCTAATCTACGACTTTTCAAAGGTCTGAATAAATACATACATTAATGGAATTCGATGAAATTCTTGCAGCAAATATCGAGGTGCAAAAGCGAACTCTTTTTGAAGAAATACTTTGACGTTGATAAGACGTTGAATTGACGTTGAATTAAAAGTAAACACTGAGACACGAAACAGCTGTCATAGATGTAAACAATGGCGAGAAGAAGCGAGCGTGAATTGAGAAAAGGCGTCGGATAAAGGCAAAATGCAAGTCGCGGATTTTGTGTCTGCAACACACACGTTGACGTCGTGTGCGCTGGCGCGATTGGCCCCGATAGGCTCGTCTGCATTATATCCCGTGAAAACGTGGCGCCTCGCAGGCGCGATCACGCGCATTTCCATCCACGAGAGTTCGCGCCTCAAAAATCCATACATGTTGCACGTTCCAGTCCAAGTCAGCTGTTTTCATTGCATATTCAACTTTGACATTCAATGAACGGAGGCTCTAGATTGAGATTGTTTCAATGTTTCAACTGGTGGTTGGGTTTATTTTAAAAAATTGTTTTTCCCCAAATATTTGTTGAAATGATAATTAAAAAAGATATTAAAAAAATGATGTAAAAAGGTTATATATGTTAGAATTGAAGATGGAGAAAGAACCGTTATTTTATATTAATTATTCGTGAAATTTTTGAGCTGTATTGAGAATATTAAAAAACAAAATTTTTAGAAAGTTTTAAGATCTAATTCAATACATTTTAAAAAGTTCAAAGTATTTCTGAAAGTTTCTAATCATTTGTATAATTTCTATAAATGCCTTTATTCATTACGAGACAATTTCAATAATTTTCAATAATTTCAGTATTGAAAGATGGTATTAAACTTTTCAAAACATGTTAAAATATTTATAAACTTATAAAGAAATATTGGAACTTTTTAGAATTTATTAAGTAAAAGTTTAGTGTAAAAATATTCTATCATTTTGCAAAAATCATAATTGAAACTTTTTAAACATAAATAATCTTAATAAGGTTCAAAAATGTCACGTTTGCTTGGTTAATACTCAGTAACAAAGTTTTATGGGATAACTAATTTTACATAACTTTTAAGTAAGTTTTACATAAACATAAATTAATTAAAGTGATTAAAAAAAGAAAATAAAACTAAAAAAAATTTAACGTTAATCAATATATGAGTTATTTGCCAAGTAATGTAGTCGTTATACTTTGACCATTTTCAAAATAGGCACACCTTTGAATAAATTGAAGTTAATTTAAGTTCACAGAGGTGTGTGTAGTCGTACTTTAATTATCCCGACATTAAAGGCAACCGATATAATTTAATCGATTTCAATTAAAACAATCATAAGAAAGATGAATATAAAAACGCACAGTCGCCTTTTTTCTATTTCATTAAAACAATCAAGTTATTAATCAAGTAATTAATTCACAAAACAAGATGAAAAAGCAGAATTTCGGGAATTAAAACTGCACTTGTTTGGCTTTTTTCTTACGAATAATCTGACTTTATTTAAACATTAATATAAACAATAACTTACAATTTCTACATAATTTTAAATTTCTCTGTTCAGATCTAATTAGATCGAAAATTTGCAAGAAATGTATAATAATTTAAAATTAATATTTCATTGGAACTACATACAAACATTTGTAATCAATTTTAATTAAATACTCAGAGATGCATTTCGGGCGAATAAATAATTACAGAAGCCGTTGAATCGCGTTTGTAAGTCACATAAATGCTGTTTAAGTGGATTATTAATGAAATACATTTGTCATAATAGCGTCGTTCTATGACTCGGCAATATTTTGACGTTAAATTATTGACACATCAAATTTAATTATCTGCATTTCAAGGCGTCGGAAAAAGTTAATTATTACTATTATGTTATATTCAAAGAGCGAATGTGCAAAGTCGACTAATGATCGAGTTACTTCTCAGCGCCAAATTTGCGTTATTTATTACGTTTCTAGAATTTACTGTAATGGATACTTGCAGTGCTTATTATTAACAGGGACTAACTTGAAATTTTTAATATATTTTTGGCAAAAGTCATTGCATAAATTAGAACAACGTTCTTTTCTCAGTTGAAATCAAAGTCACTCGCAGTATTGGACGTGTTTCTTTCAATGGTACTTTCGGATTCCGAATTATCCTGTTTCTTTACCGCACTTTCGCTACTTCCGTCATTTTGCGGCAATTCCGGTTCCGCATTGGCGTAACCTTGCTCGACATAATCGCTTCTCCCGTAGTCGCCATTCGCGTCTGCCGACTCTTCGTGATACTGATTTTGATATTGATTCACCTCATCTTCTGGATAATTCGATTTTTCATACTTTTCGTTCTCTCCATATTGCTGACCTTCATTGCCATCACCATAATCATAATTATACTGCTGATCTGACGATTCTTTCGCATACTCCTGTGACTCGGAATACTGTTGGTTTGTATCATAATTTTCGCCAGCATTTTGCTCGTACTGATACTGCTCATAGTTCTGATCATAATTTTGACCTTCCTGCTGATAGTCCTGATAGTAACTTCCATCTGCATTTTGTTCGTAACTTTGATCCGCTGGATACTCCTGCACCTGAGACGAATTGTAATCCACTTCGTATTGGTTCGGATAATCGTAACCAGTTTGATCAGCTTCTTTCGTTACATTTTCTTCCCCAACTTCATTCTCCAATTCCTTCTTATCTTCTTGATTATCCTGCACTTGTTCTTCATCTTCTGATTTATCCTCAGAAATATCCTTCGCAGGTGAAATCTGTTCGACATTTTGCTCTTCCAAAATCGCTGAAGATTCTTGCTTTACTTCTTCCACATTTTCAGTGACCTCAGCGTTCGGATTCTCCTCTATTTCTATCGCTGACGTCGTCGTCTTATTTTCGTCAATCACAGGTGCAACGCATTCCGCACTTGTATCGGAAACCGGCACATTAGTCAGTGTCGCAAACTTATCAGCAACACCTGTCGTGTCAGCCTCGTCATCGCGATTCGGCTGCTCAGATTTATCCTCTGTCACCTTTGCGCCGGTATTTTCGTCTGTTTCCGACTTCGAGGCTATATCCGTTTTGTCGCACGTGGGAATGCCATCGTCCGACAGACTTTCATTCAGAACATCGCCACTTGTGTTGTGTTCATCGTCCGCTGCCGGTGGTTCTGCCTCGTTCACATTTTGAATGTGCAGATTTTGAATCTTCTGAATATACTTTTCCAGTTTGTTTTCCAGACTTTCAATTGGTTTGTACTGGAAGGTCGGTAGATCGGGGTTCAAGTCCGATGAATTGGGAACAGACGCGAGGGTTTTGTAGGTTGAAGTGTACAGTGGACGGTCATCCTATAAAATATATTTTCAATCAAAACCTTTTATATTAACATTTAGTACTTTGTTTCTACATTTATTTAACGTTTTGGCTAATTATGTAGCCCTCATCAGACAAATCTACAAAGAATAATTGTATAATCTACAATTATATATATACATTATCGTTGCAACATTCGTAACAATTATTTTTGATAATACAAAATATAAAAATAAAAATATGAAAATCTGCTAACCTGAGTTCAACATTGTAAATGTTTAATAATGTTAAAATTTTACAAAAGTGAATAAATTCACCCATTGTCAATTCATGTAAGCAAATGTTCTGAGTACGCCAAAAGTCATAACATAACATTTCTTCCTCAAGTATTCTTATTTCTATAAACTTTTTGTCTATAATACGTACATTTGATAAAATGTTTGCACTTCGCTCGAGTATTGCTGATAAATCGGAAGTCTTATAATCCCGCGGCGAATTTTCCGTGGAATATGTATTTCGTCGTGGAGAGCCATAGGAAGAATAATGTGGATATCCAGAATTATTGTATACGTTACTTCTGTTAATAAAATAATAAACGTTAATAATTATTAGATTTTAATTAGATTGTCTAATTAGAATAAGATTTCAATTAATTTGACCTGTATCCTGTACTATATCCAGTACTCGGGTAAACTCGTGGAAGATAGGACAAAGAAACGTCTGGAATGGCGTTTGGTTCGTGCATTGTTTTGGCATAACATTGAGGTAGATAATTGCTGCGAAGACTCGGGACTCGTGAACTTTGCGGTAATATAATTGGTGAATAATACAGCGACTTGCTCGGCGAAACCACAGACGACGAGGGACGACGTCGTAGACTGTTTATTGACCAAGTCGGTTCATCTATTTTATTGTACAACGAACTCGACGAAGTCAATAATGGCGATGACTTTCTTAATCCTTCATTTTCTGTTTTGATTTTGTATGTCTTCGGTGTACTTTGATGAATTGAAATGCGACTTCTTGGATCATTTTGACTCACCACTCCGCTATCGCCCAAAGTAAATGTATTTCTTTCGTGTTCTTCGTCGAGAGCCTGGGAAATGTAAAGTTCATATTGTTTCTGTAAAAATACATTAAATAGAATTTTAGAACGCCTTTATAAACTAAATAATATAACTGAGGTTATAAAGTACTTTTATAACCTAAATCATATTACTAATTTTTGTTGTAAATTTGTTATTATTATAAATCAATTTAAATAGAATTGAAGTCTTAAAGATAATTTAGGTTAATTGTATGAATATAATAAAGAACAATTCATTTTATATTTAAATCATATTTGGACCGAATTGAAATTTAGTACAGCGTACTTAACGTTTTTCATTGACTGAGTCGGGAAAATGTAGTTCGTTTTAGGCCGAAATTAAAATTAAGTTTGAGATAAGAATGGAATCGCTGTTAATTTTAGTATTGGCAAGTTTAGTTGACAAGTTGGTCTCACTTTTAAATTATTGAGTCGTTCGGTTTTCGTGGCAATTAGCGCCAAGTTGCTGTCCACTTTATCCAAAGCCCCGAGTAATTTATTGTTTCGTTCATCTCGCGCACGCTGTTCCTCAAGAAACTTGATGTATCTTAATCTTAGTCTGTTAATACAAGCTTCATGCCTAAAACAAAATATATATTTTCATTTGTATAATTTCTGTGGAAACTTTGAAACAACAATTAAACTTAAAAGAATACAAATGTGCATGCAACGAAGATACGTTGAATGCATTATTTACGTAAATTGTTCAATGTCAACCAAGATCGATACAACTGAACACGGAAGTTGGGTTTGATATCAAACTTTGGAATATGTTTATTGCTCATTTAATCGGCCAAATATCTCGCTGACATGATCGCGAAATGTTTGCAAATTATTGATCAAAGCATTGTCCGAAAAGCGGGTCGTGCCATGACTCCGTATTTTCGAACTAACTCAACTAACAAAATCATCCCTTTGAGTTCGTGGCTCAACTAAAACCCTGACCTTTATGATATGACTGACGATTCAAATTGTTTTACGTATTTAAACGTACACGAAAAAGTCAAATTTATTACCGCGCTTTTATGTATTTTGGAATACAAATATATCGAGTTTAATTTGTTATCAGACAATCAGTACCAGCTATTTGACCGACTAATCACGCTCCCAATGCAGTCACTTTGATTTAACGAAACGAACATTTTTATTTGATTTTTAACTATCAAATTGAATTACTTTTTTATTAAACATTATTTTTTATTTATTTAATTAATTAATATTAATTGAATTTGATTAAAAATAATATTTGTTTAATATTGATAATTAAGAAAAGTGAATAAAAACGGAATTTTGCAAAATTATTCATTTTTTTTTATTTTAAAAGTTTAATTTTTGAATTTATTTAAAACATTCAACATTAAATTTTGATTTTTACCTGATTTTGGACTCCTCTATTAATTGTTTGTACTTTTCTTCCAGTTTCATTCTTTCTTCTTCGCTAAAGCAGTAATCAAAGAAATAAAATAATTTATTTCAAAATTAAATTTCATATTTAAAAAAAACATTGAATTTTACCTTTTCTTACATTTTTCTTGTAAATCCAACATATGTTTATAATAAAACTGCCTTTGATCCTCCGATTTCATACTTTTGCAATATTAACAAAACTGCGTCTAATTTTTCAACTTTTTCGATCATTTTTTATTAATATTTGTTCCTTTTCAACTGCTTTGCATTATTTTATTTATACCATTATTTTAATTATTATAAAAAAAATAAATTTTTCGAATTCAACAATTGAATTAAATTATTCCAATAAATGCAGTAATGTAAAAAAAATGGATGCGTTCGCGAATGCGACGATTTTGCGACTGAAAAGACTCGGCCTGTAATCTATAAGTTCCCACACAAAATGAGCCTGAAAGGTGCACAGGTGTTTCAACAACCCCTGCTCCTTCTTTTTGCCACCAATGAATCATTCGATTCGCTTCGGTTTGCCTTTGCTATACATATCTATGCCTGCTAATCGAATTACATATATATATGTAATATACATTAAATTTTTTTTATTTATTTATTTTATATTTATTATATTTCATTTATTTACTTTAATCATATTTTAAATATAAAAGTTTTATTTATTTTATTTATTTATTCGTTTATGTTTTGTTAGTTTTTAATAATAAAAATCTGTTAATACATATTAAAACAATATGTTAATAGATTTGTATTACAATATATAATAATATTGAAATTTTGTTCGTCGAGATATAAATAAATTCGATAATTGTAAAAAAACTAAAAATTGTAACATTATATAATCTCCAAAACAATAATACTGAGAAGAACTTCATAAAGAAAATTATTTATGACGACTTTGAAGTCAAAATAGGAAACCACGTCGGGCCCTGATTGGGACCGGATGTGATTTCTTTATAATGAATGAAAAAAATTCTGGACTTAGGATTTGAACTTGCGTTCTTTAAGTTTTCAAACCTATGGGTGCTTTACCTCGGCCGTCCTTGGTTGACCCTTACAAGGCCGCTATTTTTTAAACAAATTATTAAAAAATGTCTTACGTTATTCTATTCTTAATATCTTAATCATATATTTCTGATTTTTTTAGTTAAAATGTTAACATCGAAAAACTAATGTTTGAAATATGGAAATCAAAGCCAAATTTAGACGTTAATAAATAATATAAATGAAATTATTTATAAAGCTGGTCTTTCTGTTTAGAAGTTACTTTACGAGTGGAGTAA
The DNA here is from genome assembly GCA_022817425.1 of Gryon sp. ZL-2020. NCBI lineage: Eukaryota > Metazoa > Arthropoda > Insecta > Hymenoptera > Scelionidae > Gryon > Gryon sp. ZL-2020. The sequence goes on from JABFPJ010003893.1 coordinate 9,775, forward strand.
AAAAAAAGATATTATCATATGATAATCGATCGACTGTGAGTATATGACCAATCCTTATTTTAAATTAATATTAAATTACTTTATAATAATATAAAATTACTCTTTTCTAATTTCAACTGGAAAAAATATTTTTTTTGTATTTATCTCAAAAATATGATTTATTTGAATTAGTTTATTAAGGTTCTGTACACATGAATAGAGTTATTGGCTTTCATAGAAACAACATATAAGGAACATCATTTTATGGCTTATATTCTGATCTGATTTCTGGAGCCACAACTCTACAAGTGACACGTGCTACACAGTACACTGGTTCAGCGCTGATCAGATATTCTTGATTATCTCGACCAGTTTTAAAACAATTTTTCCAAAGCGATGGTAAATATTTTTGCATTATTTATCATTATTTTATTAAAAAGACAAATTTTTTCGTAAAAGAACTTTTTTGTCAAATATTATTTTAAAGATAAATTTGAGGTTAGTTTTGCATGGAATTTCGCATGTTTCCAAATAAACTTTATTTTTTGTAACAAAATAATAAGTGTAAACAATAAAAAATGTATTTTTGAATTTGATTGTTCAACAAAAATAAATTTTTAAATGCAATGTTTAATTTTATAATGTTTTATTTTGCAAATTTGTTTTTAGTAATTCTAATTTAATAATTTACACAGGCAACAGCTAAGGTTGAAAATCCGGAGAAACCCGGACAGGAGGTTTCGCCTATCCACAGAATCCGGATCACTTTGACTTCTCGCAATGTTCGATCATTGGAAAAGGGTATATAATTTATTTTTAAATAAATTATTACAGTTCAAAAAATAATCAAATTAAAGAAAAAACATCAATACTCCATTTTCATAAAATCAAAGAAGAAAAAAAATCCAAATTCATAGCGAAAACATAAAACAAAATAAAATTTTAATAATTCAAATAAATTAAAAAAATGAACGAAATACTGAAATTGCATAATTTAAATAAAAACATATAATTTGCAGTATGCTCAGAGCTGATCGTCGGAGCCAAAAATCAAAAGTTGAAGGTCAAGGGTCCAGTTCGCATGCCTACGAAAATCCTGAGAATCACCACCCGCAAAACGCCTTGCGGTGAAGGTTCGAAAACTTGGGATCGGTTTCAGATGAGGATCCATAAGAGAATCATAGATCTCTACTCTCCATCTGAAATCGTCAAACAAATCACCAGCATCAATATCGAACCTGGCGTAGAAGTCGAAGTAACCATCGCTAATGACTAAATTAGTCATATCTTTTCGAAATATTCAACAACTGCTGTTGCAATATTTCAACCAACACATTTTTCATACAACCAATGAAAAACTGATAAAATAAACAAAAAAAGTGAAAAATCAAAACGACTTTTTCTTATTTAAATATATTATATATTTCCACCTCTTGTTTAATTTCATTATTTTATGTTTCTTTATTTTATATTTTTTTAAACTTTTTTCTATACAAATTTAATTTATTAATATAATCATTTAACATTAATTTATGAAGCCCAATTGATTAAATTGCACTTCATAAATTATTCTTCTGCAAATTTTGTAAATAAATTTTAAGTTAAAGACCTAAGAGAAGCCAACATAAATATTACTGCGAATGAATGCAGCGCCGATGGAACACTATTCCAAAAAGTCATTGTGCTTAATGCACTTTAATCCTAAAATATCTTGCACCTAAACAGCATTAATCCTAAAATATGTAAATCCGTACGTACAATAAACCGAAAAATAGAAAGCGTCTAATTAATATTATTCCGAATATACGAGTGCCAAATAAATATTAATCATAATCTTTTCAAATTAAATAAAATGTAAGACCATGATTAAACTTAAGGCGCGTTTTCAATAGAGATGCTGATTTTCAATTGAATTGCATCATAAACAATATGTTTCTAATTACACATTGACGATGTATAAATGTAAATTGTTTTAAATGTATTAATTAGTTTAGTTAGTTAGTTTTGTTACTTTCATTAGTTAGTTAGTTTAGTTAGTTACTTCAGTTAGTTAGTTTAGTTAATTAGTTTAAATAGTTATAAATAATATTATACAGTAGAACTTGTGAAGAGTCCATATTTGTGTCTTTGTTTACACTGTGAAGAGTCCACTATTTCTCTCTTTTTTTAACCTATGTTTTAGTATGAAGAAAAAAAGATAACAATAGTGGACTCTTTGCAGATTAAAAAGGACAGAAAAAGTGGACTCTTCACAGGTTCTACTGTATACACATAATAATGACGTTTTTTATATTAATTTTGCTCTTTATTTCCAAAGTTTAAAAATATTAAATGTTTAATCAATTGTCCTTTTTCTATTTGAAAATAATAATAATAATCCAAAACAATGAATTATATTTTTTTAATTGCTTTATTTATTACTTATTTACATTAATTTAATATTCAAGAACAAACGACAATCTAACGCTCCAACGGCCAACTTTTGTCTCAGCAATGCAACATTTTTGAAACGTGCTTTTGTTCCCGCGCTCTTGTCCAATTGGGCAGCGCTAAAACGCCGAGCAAAATGAACGCGGTTGTGAGTTGACAGCCAACTTCACTCGTCAAGTCGCGTCCTTTGGTTACGGTCGGCCCGTGTACAGACCCGAAACGTCCCTCAAAACGTCCGTGTTGATTTTTGCGCGCTTTTACAATGCAAAGTGGCCGAGCCGTCTCGGCGAAGTGTCGTCACAGCGATCGCACGAATCTCTAGTTCTTATCAATTGTCGCGCGGATTGTTTTGTTTGTTTGTCGTCAGAATAGCAATAAAATAATAAAAGCCAACCGCGGGAACTTAGTGAGACACTTTTTCCCTGGGGGGAGAGGGGAATACATAAATTGTTGGTTGGGAAAAGACGACCTTTAATTTAGTCGGTGATCATTTTTGGTTTTTTTGTTCTCCCCGAAAACTAAAACGAAGAAAGTGAAATTTGTTGACGCTTATGCATAGCTCGAGGTAAACAACATTACCGGCAACGCCGTCCGGGAACAACGCCGTTGCCTTCACTTTATTTGCTCGTTGTTTACATCGCAATGCGGAACGGTCCAATACATAACCTCAAATTCGACGTTGTCATTTTCGGCGTTGCAAACGAACGAGATTTTATGACGAAATTATAAGTCAAATTATTTCTCATTTTTTGTCTATTTTTTATCTTTAAAAATTCACTTATTTTTGTTGATTTTGTTTTGTTTCGTTTTGGCGGGAATTTTGAATTTTGCTTTTAAACTAAGTTTAATACGGCGATTTTTAGAATAATTTTAACCGGGTTTTATCGAGTGTTTAATAAGGTCAAATTATAATTGTTATTTTTGTTTGGATTTGGTTTTTTCGGCGAAAGATGGTCTACTTTTTGGAGCTGATTTTTTGTGTTTTTATTTTGATGATTTAATGTAAATAAAACAAGTTAATGAACTCCATGTTTTTTTGGGTGGGGGGGGGGGATAGAAAAATGCGTTTTTATTTTTAATTTATGTTTATTTTTTTAATTGCATTTAATCTTAATTTTTGTCTAAAACGACGATCAGAAATAAGCATTTTCTTTATTTTTTATTTTAAATTTATTGTATACAATTTTGAAATATTTTTAAAAATATTTAAGAAACAAAATTTAGTTTAAAATAACAATTTATTTTTATATTTAATGCCGAATCTTTGCTTTTTTGCAGAATTTGGACTGTATTTTAAAGCCCACGAAGAAATAGTAACGACGAAGAGCCATCGTTTATCAATTCCCAGTGGCAAATTTGCACAATGGCTGAGATAACCTATCCGCATGGGTGTAGACCCGTGGTAATTGAGGGCTTGGGCACCGATGAACTCATTCGTCGGCTTAAGGTGAAAAACAAACTTGTTTTTTCATTTTTAAATTGAAAATAATTCATTTATTATTTTGGTATATAAATTATTCAATAAAGAAGGTCTAAACTACACTTTAAACTTCTTAATTTTTAAGTGAAAAGTTCATTCAAAAGTAAACAAAAATAATAATAATAAATAATGAATACAAATAAAAGAACTAAAAGAAAAGACTAAGAGAAATTGTTTTAATTGAAAGAAATGTAAAATTTATTTTCAAAAATAAGTAAAATTTGTTTATGAATATATATTGAATGATAATTGTTTATTATTTTAGACCCTCGCACATACTCTCCAAGCAATGGGTCAAGACGAAGGTGTGTACCAGCAGTACATTCCTCTAGCTTTGCACTTGGCTGAAGATCATTTTTTGCAACACGAAAGCAAAGACGTCCAGTTGCTTATTGCATGTTGCATCGCCGATGTTCTTCGAGTTTATGCTCCAGAAGCTCCGTACAAAGATGCTGACCAGGTAAAAATAAATAATAAATACAAAAATAAACTAAAAACAGTGTCCAGTGTACTAAAAATACGGACATTTCTGGAATTGTACTGAAATTGTATATTTACACGAAATGCACCTGATTTGTAGAGAAACAAAAATGTATAATTGAATTCAAAATATTATACTTTAAAATATATTTTTAATTAAAACAAATACAAAGTATATTTAAAAATAAAACCGAAACGAACAAATATTTATTTTTTGTTGATATTTAATCTTTATTAATTGTTTGAACTGAATCTAATATTTATTTAATCAAACATTTTCTTTTTATTTCAATAGGTCAAGCAGATATTTCTTTTTTTAATACGACAATTAGCGGGTCTTAAAGACCCGAAGGATCCAGCATTCAAACGATACTTTTATCTTCTGGAAAACTTGGCTTACGTCAAATCCTTCAACATGTGCTTCGAACTGGAAGACTGTCAGGAAATATTTTGTGCACTTTTTTCTCTTATGTTTAAAATTATCAAGTAAGAATCAAATTTCAAAATGTTTTCATCGAAAGTGGCTAAATCTGTTTTATGGTATAAATAATATTGTTTCTTTTTCTCCAGTGATGAACATTCGGGTAAAGTAAAATCATTTATGCTCGATGTTTTGTATCCGTTAATCACCGAGTCGGATATTGTCAGTAATGAACTGCTGGATATAATTTTGATGAACATAGTCGAGCCAAACAAATCACAGAAGAAAAACGCTTATATGCTTGCGAAGGAGCTTATAATCAAATGCAGCGAAACATTAGAACCATATATTCAGGCTGTGAGTTTTATTTAAAAAATGCTCGATAAATTAATGTTAAAAAAAGTTCATAATAAAATAAATTTTGA
>JABFPJ010003894.1:0-14987 GCA_022817425.1 Gryon sp. ZL-2020
TGATACTTGCCTCATGTGGGTCTAATGTGGCCCAGATCAGAAAAACTGAGAACGGGTTTTGTTAAGGCTATCCTTATCATGGCCATACGCTAGGTGTGGCATGCCTCATCAAATTTTTACTAGGGAACTTACTGTGTATTAAGTAACTTTTGATAAATTTGAAGTTCCATTATTTTTTAATCGTTGTAATTTTACAATCCCATGTTTTCAACGCAATTCGCGCATTAGAGAGATAAGTAAAGATGTGGATAAAGGGCAACCTTCTTGGAAGGATGCGAAGGTTTTGCATCATCCTTGTTGCATAAACCCATTGAAACTACGCAAAACTCTGATTAAAATGCAGTTTAATTTATTCTGCATGACTAAAATAGAAAATAAGATTTCGAGTCTGAATAATTAATCTTTGAAAGTAAATGAAATTTTTTTAATATTCACATATAAAAGACTTGACATATTTTACTGTAACTATAAACTTTTGAAGACACTACTTTATAATACAAATTTTATCTTAAAGAGAAAAACAAACTTTACTCATTTTAATGTTGAATTATGCAACTTTGTGTCAACATTATTTCATAAGTTTGAATTTTTTTAATGAAAAGATTTTAAAAGTATTTTTCTTGAAAAATTAAACTTATACACGAAAAAAAAGATTTATTAATATTTACTAGAATTATAGAAAAAAGTACCATACCATATAAGAATCAAGGCTTATCAGGTCACATATTGAAAACATTTCTAAACCAATAAGAAAAATTGTTAGTTCTTAAGGTAAATTTTACTATAAATATAGTAAAAATTGTTTAAAACTTTTGCACTTTTTTTGCACATATTAAAACTTTGCACTTGGTACAATATAAAGTGCTTTTTTTGTGTAATATATTCTTTATTCAAAAAATATTAAAATTTTATTATATAGGAATCCGCTATTATCATAAATTATATTGCATTTTCCATTAAATGCCATGACAATTTCTGTCACACTGCAACAAGTTTATCCTTTAATAAAAGAAAAACAAACTGTCTACTTTTCTTCATTTTAATCAGAGTTTAAGTGAATGTAAATGACTTTTTACAAGGTTTATCAAAACAGTCTTATGTATGATTTCATTCGTAGCTGCATTCTTGTTGAATGCGTAATATTTTTGCCGTGCTTTTTCGAGTCAAACAATTGTTCTGTCAAGTATTATTACTGACAGAGTGTCGTACAAAGAGGTACTCAGAAAATTGTTGTCCTTCGACGCCGCCGCCGTTGCTCGCGATTACGCGAAATCCAGCGTTGAGCAGCCTGGTGATGGCTTGGACTGAGTTTAGCTTGCAAAAGCCATTGAGAGGAAAGCGAATGACGTGTCGGGTGTCCTGTTGATGCCACGCGACGTTTGATCTCGCGTCGATTACCGCCTGTGTGGTTTCGGGAAAAACTTCGTCGAGAAGAGCTCGACCACCGGATAGCATTACCCGTTCGCCGAGGTCCGGACTCACATGTAACGCCACACATTCGTAGCTTTCGGAACGTTTATCCTGCTCACGAATGGGTGTCGCAATTCCTCCATTTCCGTCACCACAGCCACTTCGATTGCTGCTTTGATTTGGTGGCGGACTTGGCGATGAGTTGACGCTATTTCTGATTCGCTCCTTTTTCATTTGTTCCAGTTGCTGGCACATTGCTGTTAAGACAAATATCATTGAAATTACAAGAATGACTCATAGGAAAGAACGCTGATAATTAGAAATCTTATACAAGAGTATACACACTAACAAATAATGTATTGAGTCAAACAGAAATGCATTGTAACAACGCTAAAATCCTTTTAAATAATTCCCAAAATTAATATGTATAACAATAATATGAAAATCTGTTTCACTTTAAAACTTATTAGTAGGAAAAAAATATTTACATTGCCTCAAAAGATATTGCTTATTTCAGTCAATTTCAACTGTCAAAACTACGAAACTATCTAAAAAAATACGTTGTCATCGCGTTTCCACTCCTCTGAAGTTTGTGTGAGAAACTTCATTTTTAACATTATTTTTTGTAATGTTTTTTGTCTTCTTTGATACTTCTAATTATTTAATTTTATTTCTTTCTATGGAGAAATTTTTAAATCTAAGAATTTTAAAAACGATTTACGTGTATGCGCTATATACATTAAAACGGTATTTGCATTGAAAAAAATAGAATGACTTCAAACTGATTTAATTAATTAACAAGCAATGTTAAATTTCTTTTTTTATTTCGCGTTGGATCTTAAGAACTTCAATAATTGCCTAATCGTTTTATCGAATCAATCTTATATAAATACGCAAAATCAAAGAAAAAAATATGAATCTAGATACTTTTGATGTCAATCTTTTTCTTTTGACGTCACAACGTTGATGTTAACGAACACCTGTTGTCTCCATTAAGACGGCAAAGTGATAATTACCTTTTAATTTTAAAGTCGGAATAATTTGTACATAAAAGTGCACATTTGAATTACTCGTGAGATTATTGCATCAAGTTTATCATTAACGCGAATGAATATATCTTTTATTTGATCAATATGAAAAAATTGCTTGTCTGCTGTTAATTTCTGCAACTCAATACAACCTGACGTTTAATCATTTGTAAACGGAAATTGACAAGACCCTTCTCTTACTAATTGAACATTAATACAAACACAACGCTTTAGGCGTTATAATAATTATATACTCAAGATCATTTCCATGTATTACTTCAAACAATGGTATCTTTCGATATTACTAATATAAAAGTTGACATTTTTTATTTACATGGTTTGATGTAATTACAAATTATCTGAAATATGTTTTATGCTCATATAGATTGTAAAATAGATATAATATATATATATTGATAAAAACATTAATTACACTTGAAAGTTGAAAGTAAAACCTAATATTCTTTATTAGCATTAAGTTGTTGTGAATATTTAAAGAGAAAATGTATTAAAAAAATTATTCTGATTGTTAAGGTTGTTCCCTTGCAAAATGAAAATATCAAGAAATATAGATAAAATTGTGTATACATATACTTTAACATACTACGAATTGACTTCCCTGATTCAACAGCCAGATAATTTCAGCTTGAAAAATTCTAGTTTGGAATATTCTGAAAAGTGCAACAGAAAATTTGAATTTGACTTCGAAATTTCATATGAATTCAGGTTGAAATAAATAAATAAATTATATACGGAATTTTCAAGTTATTTTAACCCGAATTCATATGAAATTTCTAAGTCAGATTCAAATTTCCTGTTGCACTTTTCAGAATATTTCAAGCTAGACTTTTTTAAGCTGAAATTGTCTGACTGTTGAACCAGGGTTGCAAATTTTGAATTACACTGCGACACTAGAACTCGAAAAATATATGTTTAAAGTTAACAAAAAATACACACGCTTTTATGGGAACCAGCTATTGCAATAAGGATATTTTGTTATATTATCAGTATATCAAGAACTTAATGAAAAACGAATGTAATATTTATTAATGCATAATAGAAATATCTGTGCAAATTCGCAGATGTTTGTATTGAAGAAACACTGAAAAATGTGTCAAAATAACAAATAATCTAAAAACTACGACATTTTTAGACTCAAATTTACTGAAACTTACATAAGTTAACTTTTTTTTATTTTTTTAACAACATTTTCATATTTGTTTCATGTGGAAAAATTATATTACATTATTATTCGAAATTTAAAACCAAAAAGTGAAACATTACCCCCTCTCTTGATCGAGTCTATCGCGATCACAAGAGAACAACCTTAAGATTAGATTTCTTTGATAATTTTAAATTATGTCGTTTTTATAGCTGATTGCTTATGTAAAAAGAAGGATATAAAAGGGTGAATATAGTTTATACATGAAAATACACACGTGCAATATCGAAGTACTGCGCTTCGGCGAGCAGCAGGTCGAGGTCAGCAAAATTGTCAGGTATCAGTAGTCGTGAGTTGCGCATAAAGTTGAGTATGTGCCGAAACATACCACCATCTCTGTCGATGAAGTAATGTTGCTTCAACGAGTCCAGTACAATAGGGATACTACCGTTAAAGAGTTTTGCTAGTCTTGATTCCGGGTACCTGAAACAGAACGATTGAATGATTTTTTATAGCATCAAAAGGCTTTTGATCTGATTAAAGTAGCGACAAAAGAGCGCAAGCAAGGAGTTTGACTGATCCTTGCGCGCTTTTTCTATATCAACAAGATGTGGTGCTGTAGGCAGGTGATTCATGAATTGGCACCTGCTCAAAAGCCTTGCGGCTCACTGTCGCCCAAAGGTCCAAGACGACGCTCGACTGACGCAGCTGTTGCTGCTGCGTAGACATTTTCAAAGACTCGCTTCTTTTTTGCTAATTGATGACGTTCAATCTTAATAAAATTTCCTCTGCGATCAAGGAAATTGATCTCCAAGGAAGTCAATAGTCAAAGTACCTCCCCTTGGGGATGAATGAAGAAATGAATTACAAAATTATATAGTATAACGACGGATATAATTTAGTATAATGATTTTTATTCCAAGTAATCAGGCTTTGATGAAAATTTCATTTTTTATATACTGGGAAAAATAAAAACACTATAACAACTACATTTAAAAAAATTACCAATACCGGGTAGAATCTACCTTATTGTATATGAGTGAGATCAAAATTATGAATAAAAAAATAACAAGCCCTAGTTTAAAATACAAACTTTCTGGTTAAAAAAAGAAAAGACTACAGACAATGCAACCGAAAATTCGGATATATTTATGAAATTTCATATATACATTTACAAAGAAACTAAATTACAGCAATTTAATAAGATGTATATATAAATATGTTTTTTTTTCTTATATATAATACTTTTTTATCATATTAAATCTTAGTTGAAATTTCATACAGTGAAGCATAAAATATCATCATTTATATATGAAATTTCTTATCTATATATATTCCAATTTCGGTTGCATTTTTCGTAGTTTCTCTGGTACGGCTTTTTTAACCAGAAAAATTTTTATTTTAATAATTTATTATTTTATTATATTATACATATTAATTAGATTGTTCGTTTTAGTTATAATTTGACAAATTCTTATAATCTCTAAAATTCTTTTAACAGTAAAACAATATAACCAAATATAATGACATATATTAATTTTTTATGTAAATTAACATATATGTGAAATAAAAATGTACATTAATACATAATTATTAATTATGTATTAATATTGTAATAATTATGTATTAATATTAATTATTAACAGTCGCAACATTAAAACAAAACTTATTACTTTTACTTTGATTCAAATAATAATAATAATAATAAAAAGACACAAATTTTACTTTAAAGATATAAAGATATAATAAGCTAACCATTTAGACTGGGTAGATTATATTATATCGACTGTGGTTTGTAGTTGTACGTTATTTCAATTATGAAATACGCATAATTCTTTCTTATTTCTTTTACTATATCATACATTATTGTTGCAACAGAATTTTTCGTTAAATCCAATGGTGTTTTTTCTCGTGTACATATAATTGTTTGTAGTATAATCCTTTTATGAAAAAACGGAAGGAAAATCTGATTAAAATATTACGAAATATGCACTGAAAAATAACATTCTTTTTTATCTTAATTTTCTTACAAAGAAATTAAAACATTAATGATCATTATATAATCATTAGTTTATTAAAGATTTTTTGTCTCTTAAAAAACATTACTATTACTAATGCGCGTATTCATTAATAATGATTTTTTCTTGTACCATTTCAAAAGACCATTTATAATTTAAATGAAATTGTTGGTACAGAAAATAAATAAGTTCTACTAACTTCTGAGCTACGCTATTCATTGGTTATGGTTCTTTTTTTCGCTTTGAGCAAGTGTAAGAAAGTATATGCTCAGTGTGTGAAACGGTGATTATTACATTTTATCGTTCTAATACTGACAAGCTTCTTGTTAAGTATGTATTTCACACTCGCAAAACGAGCACTGGTCAATCTCGGACGTTCTCTCGAGAATTAGAAAGTGCATCGCATAGATTCGTTTCAATACATTCGAATCACCACAACTAAGAAAGCCATTACGTCTGACATTAGAACATATAAAATGATAATAATTAGTGTAGCTTTCAAAAATACTGCTATTAAAAAGACAAAAAATGGCTTTGATATATTATTGTTCTGTTATATAAATTGCAATTCGAACTGTGTGATAGTGCGGAGAAAATTGCGCGCTTCATAAAACCAAATTGTGGTACATCGCAATGTGTGTATTGCGAGACGTTGGTTTAACTACGTGATTTGACGGTTGCACATTGCTACAATAATGGTGCTCGTCGTAAAAGCCAGTATTATAACAGTAACATTCGCTAAGCAAGTTGTATTACTTTTTCTGAATATACAGTTCAGCTGAATTGATATTTTTGTATGGGATTAATTATATATTATATATAATATTGCATTAATTAGTATTCCTCATGGATTAAAAATATATATTTAAGCGAGATTTTTTGCCGTTTTTTATATGTAAAAAAATAAATTTTATATACAAATATATTTTAAATATATATTAAATATTTTTTTATTTTGTAATTTTACTATACATTCGAATTATACAAATTAAATATATATCTAATGTAATTTTTTTTGTTATTTTTATATATTATTTGATATATATATAGTATACAATATATATCTAAAATATATATTTTTGTCCGTAAGGGTTTAGTTGCTCTTGCTTTGTTAAGATTGCGAAGGTATTTTGTAAAAAAATAAAATAAATTTTGCAAAGATTCAGACGGCATACTCATTCTTGAGTGTAAATTATTGAATGTTAAGAGTATATACTCAATGTTGACATTAATATGTCCTAAGGTTGTTTGTAGATTCAATATTGTATTCTCACAAAGGTTGTGATTGTGCATTCCATATATATACACAAAGCGAGCATGAAGAGAAAAGTTATAATAAAAATTATTACAGTAAATAGCGTTCGCAGCCTATCGTGCAAATTTAATAAAGGTTGATTAATGTTCAAATACAAAGCGCAGACATTTCAAATAATTTTTACTAACAAATCTTTTTGTGTACAGTTTTTCTTAGAGTTCTATCTATAAAGTCTAAAGTATTTATTAATTTACTCCAGCAGTGTATTTTTTATCTTCAGAATATTTCAACACAATTCTTTTTACTGAAAAAATACCTTACACATATTTCCAAGTAATGCAATTTATTCTTCTTTTTCTCAATTTCCATCATTTCTTTAAAAAAATGTAGTCTTACGTCTAATATTATAAATTAAACAAAAATCAAACAAAATTAAATAGTAATTGTCAACTTGTTCATTGATGTTGATCGCAATGGAAACAGTTGAACTTTCTCATGGGATGACCTGCTCATAATAAACTATAGGAGGGTTCAAGGTCGTGACATGTAAAGGCGTTTGAAATATACGCATGTAACGCCATGGAGTGTCGAGGAAAAAAGAGGTAAAAGTTGGCGCTCTCGTTGTGCATTATGGTTACGACGAGCCGCGAAATGAGAGAGAGAATAAGTAAGAGACAGCTGAATAGAGAAAGATACGTGAATATCTTTGGGCCAGTTCCCATACCATATCCTCCTCTTTGCGATAACGTATAATAACGACGGCTTCGTGTACCTCCAGGCGTACGTCTTGAAGAGAGATACCGCGGGGTAGGTAACTATACGTCGTTGAAGATGGAGAGACTGTACCTGATGGTGCTAGATATGTGGCGACGGTGCTAGTGGGCAGGACCATGCTAATTTCGTATACCAACGAGCTTTGTCTTTGTTTATTATTATTACATTACAAAGATTTAACTAAATTGCTTTATACAATTTCAAACTGCTTTATATAACAATGCAATATTTCGTACAAATTTGATCAACAAAAATATTTAGACAATTATTCAAACTAGATGGAAAATGCTTTTATAAAACTATGTTATATTGCAGCAGAAATATATTGCAAAAATGGAATTTTTCTGTCGCTGTTTTCAAAACATTTAGCTTAGTCACTTATAACTGTTTTTAATGGAATTGGAAATTCAATTGTATTATTTGAGTATTTTGAAAATAAGATTACATTATGTTATTGGTTTCTTGAATAAAAAAACTTTGTAGTTTCACGTTTAAATGAAGTCGAATACCATAACATCGTAATGCAAACAGGTTTTTATTAAAATGCTTATTTTCCGATAAAAGTCAATTATTTCTGTAGATAAGCATTTCATTCTTTGTGCATTTTAATAATTTCCTATCGAGGAATGTAATAAAGTTGACAGTTTCTTAAATAGCTGGACTGAAATCTTAACAACTTTGTATCTATCGTAAATCGTGTTGTCCTCCCACAACGAACGCATACCATATTGTTTGACAGACAGGCTTTACAAAAGCATAATAATTATCAGTCGTTGTTTGATCGACACTCGTCAAATATCATGCAAAATTGTTCGGGAATTTAAAGAATGCGTGTCGAAAGTCGAACGAAAAAACATCGTTTGTACAAAAGTTAGCTCAATCTATCATAGAGCCATACATCATCATCTGCGTTGACTCGCGTGACAGATAAGAAAGCCAATCCATATAAATAATGAGCAATCTAAAGGCGCGTTAACGCGCACTCCCTCAGGTACTACTAATGATGGGATAGTTCAGCATCAAGTTAGTGAGTTTGATTCCGAAATAATATCGAGAAATGTATGTTGCGTATAACTGTGCTTGCAAGTTTCACTTCAGAATTTACTGCGTTTTTGGTATATTTAGTAATTTAGTGTTCAAGTGATGGAATTATTCAAATTTATTGTTTATACACCTACATATATTTTCTAATAATTTCAAAATATGAGATATACAGCTAAATTCCCTAGTAGAATTAGAATTGGGAAATTTTTTAGATGTGGCCCTGATGTGGTCTGTCTGACTGAAACCAGATTAATGGTTGCCTGATTGGGGCTTAATTAGGGCAAGAATAGGATTACGCGAACCATTGTTTATTTTTTATAAATGGCGGCCCTGTAAGGGCTAAGGATAACCGAGGTATGGCACTGTGATTTTTAAATTGGATTATGACCATAAATGTAATGCCGGGTATTGATCTGGAAGAAAACTGGTTGCCGCGGTAGCTTCGGTAGTCCATTGGCTAAGTCATAGATTTGAAAACTTGAAGAACGCGAGTTCAAATCCTACATCTACAATTTTTTTAAATAGTAATTTAAAGAAATCACACTTTATTCACATAAAAAAAATCATTTTTATGAGTTTACCCTATGGGAATCATATGAATGCCCGGCGTTAGATCCATGTGCAGCGCCACACCTGGAAAGCACATCAGGGCCCAACAGGGTATTGGACCCACAATTAAACTTAATTGAACCCCCAATTTTAACTTCTACTAGAGATTATTATAAATGATTAAACGCCAATCTATTTTTAACAGTGTTATAATTACAAGAATGTTCTTTTGATGCAGTATAAGTTTTATCTGTATGTAAAATTTAAACAAGCATCTTCATGAAATCGTAAATCCGCTGTGTCATAAAAAGCGGCTGATTATCATATCGTTGAAAATTTGGTTGTTCGTAGGTACTTTGTACGCGAATGATGAGTCAGCACTCGGGGCATAAATGCGAACGAACCGAATGAGCGATAAAGTCGGAGAAAGGACGGAGAAACGGAAGTGAAGGGGAAGGCAACGGGGGAGAAGGTGGTGCAGGAGGGAACCAGGTTGGAGAAGGAAACGGGACCGGACCGGGGGCGGAGAGGACGAGTGTTCGCCGTGATTACCGCAGGGCATCCTGGGTCCACCGCGCAGCCCGGCTGAGGTCCGATCCCGGGTCAGATGCGCTCGCTATGGGAAAACGTTAAACGATCGGCTCACATCACTCAGATTCCTGCTCTGCTTTTGTGTATATCTATATACCGAGTGTCCAGGCCGCTAAATTACACCCCCGCAGTGCGCCTACGGCGAATTTAAACGCGCCTTGGTGTCTTGGCTCAGTTCGCTTCGGCGACGGGACATTTCCGTCCAACATTTCGGCTTGATGTTATATGCAAACGAATGCTTTGTTGCACGCGACGAGCCCCAGTCGCAAGTGTTATTAGATCATTTTGTTCGTTTATTCTAATTGTTTAATATGCAAGCAGTGAAAGCAATAGAATGTAACAATGCTTTCAGCATTTTTGCATTTTTTATTCTTTGTTAACAGTGTGGAATTTTGCTTATTTTGTAGTCAGCGAAATAAAAAGATCACTTAGCTTTATGTGAAACTGAATTTCGTTATTTAATTGACGGTCCTAAATATAATTCTAATACTGGAAATTTGCTGTACATCAGAAATGAATTACGTTAATTTGAAAAAAAATATTATTCTAGTCTGATCAGAAATTAAAAAATTATAGTGCGCTTTAATAATAATAAGAATCAAGGATCATAGAATTTTATACACAGTTTTTTGTATTATAAAACTCTATAGAAATTCAACAGTAAATCCATATTTGTGTATGTGTAATTTCATATAATACAAGAGTATTTATATCTAGAGTATGAGTTTTCATATCATTTTATAACGAATGCTCTCGAAATATCATATGCAAAAATATATTAACTCATATTTTTGACCTTTCATATTAAATTATATGCAATATTATATGACATTTTATATACCACATATATATATCCCGTTGCAATTTCGCAGAGTTTCATAATGAAAACATTTTTGTATGAAAGTCTATAATTCTTGTATCAGGGTATTTACTTTACAACAAATATTTAAATAACATATGAATAATAACATCTAAAAATGTTAAATTAAAAAAAATATTTGTTTTTATAATGTTTCTTTGGTTAAGAGACAGAAAATATTTTTGTTTGCTAAAAAATACTTGTAAGGGTAAAAATTGTGTTAAAGAGAAATTAATAATTATAACAATTTATAATATTTCGGATATTTCAAGAAGTTACACAAAACGAAAAATACAATCAATTATAAAAAACTTGTTTTAAATATTTTTAATAATAAATCTTCATTTAAATTTACTATCGAGTTAGTTTCCATCAATTTAAATTGAACGGCAATCAATTTCTAATCACTCATGTGAGCATCCGCAGAAGACACCAAAAAATGATTAGGTCGTTGCGATAATTTAGGAACTGGTGATTGCAGTTTAAATTTCAATTAAATTCAATGTAATAATTTAAATGGACTGCAAATTGTTTGGCATGGCAGAAGCCGTAGTTCAAGTAATTAATTTTCGATGGAAGACGTGCACGTATCATCAATAGCGGCACACAGGTGTGCATGTTTGCATCGCAGGAATAAATTGCAGTGTAACACAAACACCTGTAGATATTACTGAAATTGTAAAAAAATTTAAATAGAATACAAAAAACACTAGTTGAGTACAGACAAATTTTAATTTAAAAAATTGAAAGAAACTCATAAAAGTGTTTGTGCTCGAGATTTATGTGCTATCTCGAGCTGAAATTTCTGAAATTTAGTAGCCACTTTCATCATGGTTGAGAGAAGAAGTGTTTCATTTTAACGACTTATGATCAGCTCTCATTTACAAGAAGAATGTAATAATGTTACGATGATAAAAGATATTTGTCAATACTTCAAATTTCTTTAATTATACAATGTTTAGAAATACAGAAAACGAAATTTAGTAATTATCATTAATTAATTATCATACTTAATGTATTTTATAATTAGAGCGTTTATTATTTTAAGTTTTACAGAATAAGATTTTTTATTATTTTGCATTCAAATGTTATTGTTTCAAATTTGATTGTAAAAAGTGGAATACCAAAAAATGATTTTCAAAAATAATTGTTGCTTAAACAGATAAGGACAAATTTGAAGATAAAGTCGAAAATGTATTTATTTCAACGAAACAATAAGGTCAAGCGTACATAATGAGCAGGGATTGTGCAACGAAGCGTGGTGTAACTCAAAGGCCGGTTGTGTCTAGATTTAAATGTGCATATTCAGAAATAGAAATTCACATTTTATTCTTCATATCTGTGTAAGACATATGAGGCGTCTGGATATACAATAACTGAAAAAGAAGCATTTTTAAGCTGCTATAAAAAATGTTAAAAATAAGCTTATTGGTCATAAATAAAAAAAACAATTTAACATAAAATTAGTATAAATCAGTATGGAAATATAATTTTGAAATTGTTAAAATTTTACAGCAGAAGCAAATGCTGTATTTATTGTAGTTTTTAAATCGAGGTTTTAATATCCGTTATATTTCAATATTTCATAAGATGTTGAAGTAATTTAAAGTTTCATATTTTGTATATATGCCATAAAAGCATCGAGTTTCTCTCTGAATGAAATTGATTTGCGTGAAAGTCATCATATTAAACGTAATATAATAAAAACGCTACATTTGTGTGGATAAAATATAAAATATTTGTATATTACATTGAATCAAGTTTATATATTAAATTTTTATAATTTTAAAACTCAACCTTAAAAACATACATTTAGTAATAAAAACAAAATCATTATCCTAAAGAGAAAAAGGAAATGACATGATTGAAGTTGTTTCAGCTTTACGCTTACGGTAAAAAAATATATTTTATATGTAAAATATATGTTTCATGTATTTTTAAAATATTTACATATGTATTTTTACATATATTTTTAACAAATATAAGTATGTAAATATGAATTAATTATATAATTCTTTGTCGAAAATATATTTTGTGTATTTCACATACATTTCTGGATATATTTCAAAATATATTTTTCCCTACGGGTTTATCGAATTGAATCTTCCATAGTAATTTAATTTCAGTTTCGTCAATGTTTTCGCCATTCTGATTGGCTATATTGTTTTGATTTATTGAAAGTTCAAAAATTAAAGTTAGATTTTATCAAAGAATTAAAGCTGGTTTTTATTTCGCAATTTTGATTAGTTATTTATTTGCATTTAATTGAAAATGAAACATTTAAAGTTCCCGGGTGGAATTAGTCTGGCATGAGTCTGGATATAGTCTGGTAAGGTATATCGAGACTACATCCATACAATATCCAGACTGCTTTTTCCACTAATGTATATTTTTCATCAAAAAATTTAGGCAGTTCATATGTCTGTACACAATTGTGAATTCAATTCATGGGTTTTAAAAATAATCAGTGGTAAATGCAAGAAATACCCACAATAATTGAAATAAAACATACAGTAATTTTTACCCGCAATTCTATATTTTACGAAATGTAATGAATTTTTTAACAATAATATTTCAATTTTTAAAAACAGGTCACTTCTAGTTATAATTTGGAAATAAAATTAATGATCAATGTGACGCGCACAGGGTGTGATTTACCTAGTAATTACAAAAACGAAATGAAAACGTATAAATAACTGAAAAATATGAAACATTATTATTCCTGAACGTATTTTTAATATAAGTAATTGAAATCAATTAATATGACCAAGTACTTTATTTTAACAATTTTTTCCGCAAAAACTCCCAAGTTTTGACTTGTAATTAAGCTATTTGGCGCTCTGCCAATAAAAATTTAGTTCTGTTACAATTAATCTAACGAATAATGCTACACGTATACTTTACTGATGCTATTTTTCAATTGTGAGAATTTAGAACAATTTCTGTAATATAGAAAACAAAATATGCTATAAGTATATATAAACACTTATGATATTACATATAAATAAAAAATATGATTATTATTATGAAAGTAGTCATTATAAGATTTAATCTGTCTATAAAATCCTTTCTGACATGAATTTGGAAAAATGTATCCAATTTCGCACTCGTACTCGCATCGGCACTAGAATGTCTTTGGTTGGTTCTGTGTGGCAGAGCGCCAAGTAGCTGAATTATAAGTCAAAATTTGGGAGATTTTTTCAGACAAATTTGTTATTTGTCAGAAAAAAATGTTAATTGTCATTAACATAACAATGACGTTATTTAATTTTTGTGAAAAACAGCAATTTTTGGAGTTTTAATATCTCGCGAACAGATGGACCAATTTAAATTTGTTTTTTTTTAATCTTCTTCTGGTCGCTGGTGGCAACAATACAGTATCAAAAACAGAGATGGGCAAGCCCATTACTCAATTAAACCATATATTTAATAATTATTAAAAATAATACAATCAAGTTGTAAAAAATTGCATACTTATCTTATAAAAAAGGACTGTCTTCAACTAAAAATAGAGGTACCAGAGTTATTATTAGTGAAACCAATGTAAAATATGGATTTTAATTCAGAAAGTAATTGAAAAGTAATTGAATTTTTAATTAACCATTACTTTTGTAAATAAAATTAAATCATAAATTCAAACTTAGCAAAAGTAAGATCATAAATAGAATTATTTGTTTATTTGACTCTACAACTTGCCAAATAACAACAAAGTTTTCAATTATTTTCACAATATATAATATTTTTCCAATTTTTAAAATTTATTATAAGTAATTGGGTAATTATTTTTGCCCATCTCTGATCAAAAATAATTGCAATTTTATTGTTTTTGTTGCTGTTTTTGTATGTTGAAAATCGGCATTTGTTTTTGCATCTGAAAAGAGACGGGGTATTGTTGCTTCAAAAATACCGGATTTTTTTTGTACTTTGCCAGACCTGAGTAAAAAAAATTTGATCGTATTTTGATCAAAAAAATATTTAAAAAATGAGACTTTTTTGATCAGATAATGATCACATAATGATCACACATTGGTCATATAATGATCACATAATATGATATTGATAAAATTGATGAAATAATTGACTAAAATAAGTCATAAATTGTTCATTATAAGTGAAATAAATTTTATTGGAATTATTAAATAATTAAACTTCCTGTACTGTTTTCATCTTGTTTGAGCAGTTTCAGATGAAAATATAAGTAAAAGCAGTACATATTTCTCATTCTGACGGAAAATGACATAAAATGTGATTTAGGGGCTTTCCATAAATTACGTAACGCAAATATTTGTCATTTTTA